>PVJH01018023.1:0-46295 GCA_004026705.1 Nesogale talazaci | reverse complement strand
TTTTTTTTAAAGGGGCTTGTATCAAAGGCTCAGGTGGAAAATATTGGGAAATGTATGTGGAAATATGTGTGCAAATGTGCTTGATACAAATGATGTACTGAATGTTGTAGTAGCTGTAAGAGCCCCCAATAAAATTAAAAAAATAAATTAAAAAAAAGTGACAGGGTGGTGTCTAGTCTGTCAATCAGGTCACAGCCTGATGGGTAACTTCATAAGGAGGGTCCTAGAAACTTGCCCCCGTCTCTCTGCCTTCGTTTTTCTGTTGACTGACCCTTATGGTGGTTAGAGGCATGAAGATGAGTCCAGAGCCACTAGATCCACAAAACTCAATGCCTACCAGCCTGTGATATTTTTGCATTCTGCATCAGTGCTTGTGATTGTGAATTTGAAGAGGGACTTATGGACTAGGATCAAACTTATGGATTTGAGTTAGACTGGCCTGGGATGTTTTCCTGGTATATAAAATGTCTTGATATAAATTATTTCTTATACATATATGAGTGTCACTGGTTTTTTCCCCTAGTCAACCTGACCTAACACAATGATTATACAAAAGAATTTAGCTATATGGTTTGTCATTCTAGGGAGACCTATACAAAAGTGTATATAAAATTTCAGCATATACTTGGATTTCTTTTATAAGTCAGAGATCAAAGAGATAAGTAGCATAGATTTCAGTAACCCAACAGAAGTATGAAAACACATCTTCATGTTTGTAGTGGATTATCTAGCATCTGGTTCTGAGTAGTCCTCCATAAGACCATGAACCTTCAAATGGGAACTCCCAAAGCAAGAGACCATCTAGGGCACTCTGTTGAGAATGAAAGCTATCCTTCCTAGATAAGTTTTAAAATATTATGGGCTATCCAAGTTAGAAGGAATCTAATTGGAAGGAAAGGGAGTCTAAGTTGAGTTCTAGACTCCTGGGTCTACCCCAGAGTAACAGAGTCATAATTCCTCACTCTTGGGTGGCAAAGGAGTTCCCAGGACACTTCCATAGACAAATGCAGGAAACGATGTGCACAGAAAGACAATTATAGCTAAATTTGGCAGCGTCTTGCTAGTTCTTGTTGAGGAAAGTCAATACCGGATATTCTCTTTTCATTGCTAAAGGTTAATATGTAAAATACTAAATGCCATCCCTGCTTTGAGGAAGAGTATTTGGAAAAGTTCACAATGATGCTACCAAACCCAAAATAACTTGCTTAATTACCGTTTAATGGCTCTCAACAGACTACCTCTAGAGAAAATTTGTCCTTTTTCTTCCTTCTTCCTCTGTAAATGCTGCCTTTCACCACTGTATTCATACTTTCCATGGAGATACAGGGTGATTAATGAAGAAAAATAAATGCTAAGAGCCTTACAATCAAAATTAAAGAAAGCATTTTATTTCTAAAATAAACCTTCATCTTCTGAGTAATCTGGAAGATATTTTTCATTCAAATCTCAGCTCAGTCCTACATAAACCAAGCCAGCTGTGGTTCAAGCCAAGGTGTGAGGAGAACCCATCAAGGGGTGGATAAATCACATTCGTGAAGCACAAAGTAAGTCCTTATCTTTCTTTATTCTTTCATAAAGCGTACTTGACTTGAAAAGCCAAGAAAGCACTTTTTAACCACTCCCCTTTTTCAGACATTACAGATTATCTTACTTTCTCTTTTCAGCTTTAAACCATTATGACAAATGGTGATTGGTTGTATACACGGTACACATGTGGCTTGAGTGTTGGCATTTAGGTCATCATGTGTACTCCACTCACACAGGCTGGGTTATGAACTGAAAGGTGATTCAACTAGGCCAGGAAAAGGTACTACCTTTCCTGTCAGTATCCATTCACCAATACCACACTGACTGCCACTCAGCCCAGGTTGACTTCTAGCAAACTTGTAGGGCAGAGCAGAAGAGCCCCTGGTGGGTTTCTGAGACTGTAACCGTTTGTGGGAACAGAAAGCCCCCTCTGTCTCCCATGGAGTGGTTGGTGGTTTCAAATGGCCAACCTTGCAGATTGCAGTGCAGCACATAACCACAGTGCACCAGTGTTACATCTCCCCCTTGCCCCAGACACCAAAGTCCATGCGAAAACTGTCACCATGACAATTAAAGATAAGCAAAGAAATCCAGCTTTCCAAGCTATTTCTCAAAACCAGGTCTTGTCTCTTCTTCATCTGCTTCTGGTATAATCCTACAAATGGTCACATGTTCTGAACTAGAGTGTGACGGTCATGTGCTTCTGTTAATCTCATGATTGAAATGTAGGGGTGGAGTCTAGCCTGTTAATCTGGAGAAAGCCATTGAGTAGCCAATGAGGCCTCCGTGTGGGCATGGCTTTCTCCTGATACGTCTGGGAAATATCGCGATATTTCTCTCATGGAGATGAGAAGCTATCTCCCCGGTTGTTGGGAGTTAGTCTCAGAGACAACGAAATATGGACAAGATGGCAGTGTCCGTGGAGCTGAATGAGCCAGAGGAGAAGCCACATAACCTTGCCCTGATGGAACCAGACCTCTGAAGCTGGAGAAGCCACATGGAGACCCCTGCCAGCACTGAGTTGCTTCTACCACCACTGGATGCTGTTGATGGACCCTGAGCCCTGGAAGTGAGAAGCCATAAAGGGACCCCTGCCAGCGCCAGGACTCTGTACCCATTGGCCTGTGACTCATGAGTTAGAAGGAGACATTATAGACTGGTATCAGACATATGAACTAATATAGGACTTGTGGCTTTGTACTAGACTGGGTTGGGATGCTTTCTCAATGCTCCATTCCTTTTGTATATAAACCATTCCCTTCCATCTATATGTGAGTCTATGTATTTGTTTCTCTACTTTACCCAGACTAACACATAGAATTACTCAGAAATTCTGAAGCAACAGACTTGTTTCAGTGATGAGCAAATGGAACTTTGATGGAAGGTGGGTAGGGAAAGTTTATTTTCTACCACACCAACACTGAAACGAGAGTCCTGATTCTGCTTCCCTCTCTTATGCAGTTTGAAATCATCCTGTTCTCTACAGCTAATAATTATTCTAATCCTCACTGGCAATGAACACTAAGGTGATTTACCAGCTAAGGAGAGTTCTCTGAGATGTAATACTAACTAGTGGTTGAAGACATATATTTGGAATTAATCCAAGCTCCAACATTTCCCAACTTCCTTTAACTCAGTTTTTCCATTTGTAAAAAATATGGATGCTTTTAAGTGCCTGAAATGGGTTAAATGGTGATCCCCAGTAATATATATATTCACAATCTCACTCCTAAAACCTATAAATGTGTCAGGATTTTGGAAAAGGGTCTTTGCAGGTGTAATTAGGTCAAGAATCTCAAGATGAGATCATCCTGGATAACCTGGGTAGGCCCTAAATCTAATAGGAAGTGTTCTTATAAGACACACAAACACAGATACTAGAAAAAGAAGAGGAAGATGGAGGAAGAGGTTAGAATCATGCATCCACAAACCAAGGAACACCTCGAACCACCAGAAACCAGATGAGTAAGGAAAACCCCCTCTCTCCTAGAGCCCTGCTGGCAAAGTGGTTATGCTTTGGGCGGCTAACTGCAAAGTTGGTGATTTGAAACAACTCCAAAGGAGAAAGAGGAGGCTCTCCACTTCCATAAAGGCTGATAGTCTCCAAATCACACAAAAGCAGTTCTACCCTATTCTATAAGGTTGACATTAGTTAGTATGAACTCCATGTCAATGATTTGGGGTTTTGAAGTTTGAGAGCCCTTATAGAGAGTATAGCACGGTCAGCATATTGACTGTGGATTTCTAGGCTACAGAATAACAGAAGAATAAATATCTGTTGTTGTAAGTTATCCATTTTGTGGCAATTTGTTATGATAGTCTAAAAATCTAAGACAATTCTTCCCATGAGTTATTTGTGAGTATTAAGTAGAATAACACATGTAAGTTGCATACATGGAATAATTACTTTATTAAAAATAAAAATATTGTTCATCATAATTTTACCAATTACATAATGTTGTAATAATCAGTAACTATCATTACTATTAACAAACTTCCCATATGTGTAAGTCTTTTGGACACAACACTTGTGGGCAAAACCTCCTTCATATTGCTTTCATTTTGTTTATAGTCCTCAGGCAAAAGCAATGTGTTAATAAATACATATCACTCAATTCAATCCTACCATTATGTGGGCACAATTTATTACTGAAAATGAGGCTAATAAAAATATAAAAAAATAATTTTTGACCTTTACATTAGAAATACTAAGCCTAAAATCCACTGTCATCAAGTCAATTCTTACACACAGTGATGCTTTAAGTAGAGCTATATATGCCCTATGGTTCCCAAGACTACAAATCTTAACAGAAGTTGATAGATTCATCTTTCTCATGCAGAGCAGGTGGTTGGTTTGAACCTCTGACCTTCTGGTTAGCAAGCCAGTGTTGCACATACAGTTCTGTCAGAGCTGTAGTTTTATGAAAACCTAGTCAATATTCTGATATCCCAGTATGAGTGAAAAACTGTTGCTACAAAATCATAGAAGTTTTTTGTATTAAGCTGGCTTCTACAGAAAAGCAAAACCAATAGCATATAAATAGATTTTTATTAAAAACAATTCACACTGTTGTAAAAGCAGTCAAGTTCAATTCTGAGCAGGTATAAAGTTTGTGGATCATATATGAAGGGGTACCCCCCAAAAAACAGAATTTTTTTCAAAGCTATGTATTTAAATATTTTTATAAGCAACCATATTTCCTTCAAAGTTATGTCTGCTACACTTCATACATTTGTCAAATCTGATATTCCATTCTAGGAAACATTATCAAACTCATCTGTTTGGATGGTGACAGCACCTCCCTTGTTATTTTCTTCACCTCTTCTACATCATCAAATTAATGTCCTTTTGTGTCCCTTTTGATTTGAGGAAACAAAAAGAAGTCAGATGGAGTGAGGTCAGGTGAATAAGGTGTGTGGAGCAAGAGAGGTATGCTGTTGTTTTGCCCAAAACTGGCGCACCAAGATGGCTACATGAGAAGGTGCATTGTCCTGGTGTCAAAACCAGTCTCCCATCTGCCACAAATCAGACTTTTTTCTTGCATACTGTTAAACTATCGTTTCAGACCCTCTAAATAGGAAGTTTGATTAACACTCTGACCTGGTGGAATGAGCTCCAAATGCACAAGGCAACATTTTCATCCATTCAGAAAGATGACAGATGCCCAGAATGAGGTTTGCCATCAATCAACATTTCAGCTTTTTTTGAATGAGAAACCCACTCAAATACTTGAGTTTTCCCATGCTGCTGTCTTTGTAAGCTGTGTCCAACATCAAAAATAGTTTCTGTGACATTTTTTCCTGAGCAGGAAACAAAGTTTCACAACCACACATTATTCTCTTAAATTGGCCATCACAAAAAGGAGAGGTTCTAGTACAACTGTTTTTATGAAAAAATTCACTGTGATCAGAGGGAACCTTCACAGGAGATGCTACTAGATGCCCTAACTCAGAGTGAGTTGCTTAATACTCACTAGGGTAAAATGCATACTACCAAACTCTGCCCAGTGAAGTTTTTCCATTTGAGGGGGAGGGATGGAACCTCTCATATTAGACTGGAAACATCTCCTGACTCATGTGGCTAAGGGGTCTGATTAACTCAAGATTGACAGGAATGGTGTCAGGCTGATGACTGCAGAAAAAAAATTAATTGAAGGTTAGGAGATGAGACAGAGGTCACTGAAGACTCCCAGTGTAGACAGTCCACATGGCAGACCATTGGCTCAAGTTCAAAGAACCAGAAGTAGAAGAGCTGGATGCCAGATCCAGACCCAGCTATAAGCAAGCAAGTTTTTCCCAGCATTTACTTATGCAGGAAATAAGCCACACTTCCAAGAAAACCTACTTCTAATTGCATCAGGGCTATGACCTAAGTAAGGGGTTGCAATTCACCAAAATCTTTTTACATACATTTGGTTGCTCACAGCAAGTGAGACTCATGCAGTTTATTACACTATACTATGTCACATCATGGAGTAACTGGCAAACCTCTGAGAATCCTGGTCCAGTCAAGTTACATAAAACCCAACTACCAAACCCTTATTAAACAAAAATATGAAAATGTGAAGATACTGTTTCTCAACATAGCCTCCATCTAGGTCTATACAGTTCTGAAAATGTACCTCCATCTCTCTAACCCTTCCTCCAAGAATTCTATGATCTTCAATTGACATCACGCTAAAACAGCAAGTTGTTACCATCAAGGGAATCAAATCATGTTCCCTTTCAATATTCTTTGAATGTTAGGGACAAAAATAGTCTGAAAGTGCAGTATCAAGGCTGCAGAGTGCATGGAGTAAATTTCCCAATGAAATAGGAGAGCCAAATATGGAAAAAGATGGCATTTAGTTAAGATTCGCCCGGTGAATTTTAGTTAAGATTAGTTAAGCTTAGTTAAGATTTAGTTAAGCACCGCCCGGTGCTCCTGCTGCCAGACCAGAAAATTGGGAGATAAGGCAAAGGAGGCTGGGAGGTGGAGTCCTAAAATTAGAACTTGGGTACTAGGGTTGGTCCTGAATCCTACTCTTTTGTGATTTGCACTCACAAAAACAAACCAAGAATGCACTAGAACACTCTAGGTTTGATGGCTTCAGCGTGCTGGGCCCGTGAGATCCTGGATGACCCCCTAAAGGGGACATAATCCCAGACAGGAGGAGAACTTCTGAAACCTAGGCACAGGATCTCACACCAGAGCTCCCTGTGCTATTAGTTGCCTTGAATTCATAGGGGAGCAGGGTCGGAGGTTAGCCATAGATTTAGAGTAGAAAAAAATAGGAATTTACCTGAGGCAGATCACACAGAAAATAAGCGGATAATCATAGTCCAGGGGGCAAATTCAGTTCCAGTTGGCCAAGAAGAAAACAACCTACCTGTTAAGCTGGATTTCCCTCTCTAGGAATCAGCTCAATAGCCACAAAGCAGGACACCTCATTAGCCCAATATTAAAAAAAAAAAAAGAAAGGGAAAGAATATTTTCTTGGTAAAAACTGTAAATCTCAGGTTCATTGTTCAACCCCAAGGCAACAAGTAGAAGGACTCCTTTAAGATACATTAGCAGCATAAGGGAGCCCATACTGAGGAATGCCAGAAGTTATCTAGAGTGACTTAAGGGTTTCAAAATAACATAGACCCTCTGGAGTAAGTTTGAGTTTCTTAGAGCACAGATCTTGAGCACAGAATCAGGAGTCAATTTAATTTAATTCTATTCTAGCTGGCTGGGGGTGGGGGGCAGAAAAAAAATAATAAATAAACCTCTGAACTATCTGAGCTATGAAGGCATCAGCAGTCTAGGTAGGACAACAAACCCAGCTCCCCTTTCAGTGATTCTTCACACAACTGGTGAGGTCCTACCTGTCCTGGGACCCTACAGAGGACTGAGTGAACACTCCTCCCCCAATCCAACCCACCCCCACTGTAGTGTTACATACAGCACAAGGCAACTATAATGGTGAACTCCAGCATTTAATACCTTTCTGGAAACTGTTGTCTGGCCTCTGTTGTGTCTTGACTTTGAGGTTAATCCCACCCACTATCTATGGGACCCTACACCAAGCAGGCCTACCACCCAACTACCTCAAGGCAAAGTTGGTGCTCCTCCAGATCCACAGTCAGGCAAGCAAGTCTCAATTATCTCCTTACTTACCAGTCGTTTTCTTCTCTTGTTTCTCTCTCTTCTATCTTTCCCACTGAAGTTGGGCTGAATGGGCCCAGTTGTTTTTTTGGTTTTTTTTTTTTTGCTTTGTTTTCTTTCTTTTTCTCTCTTTTCCCTCTTTTCTCCCTCTCTTTCCTATCATACACTACTGCTGGTTTTCAGGCCACTACACTCTGCCTAGGAAACTCCACCCCTAAGAGGGGGAGCTGCAGCCTGCTCTCTTTGAGAGTGCTTCACACCACACAAGGCAGCTGTCACAGCCCTCTACAGTACTCCACACTGTCGAGAAAAACTACATCAGTTCGCTAAAGTGATTTTGACAACTAGGGCAAGCTGCCCAGCAACAGTGGACCCTGCACTGAAAAGGCACACCAACCTTCCATCTTGGGGCATTGTTTAAACCCCTCTGGACCCATATTCAGGCAACCAGACATCAGATATCTCTTTTCTCTTTATTTCTCTCTTCTCTCTTTCTTCTATCTTTATCATCACAGTCACTCTTAGTGAGAGCAATTGTGCTTTTCCAGTTCTTTCTCTTTCTTATCTTTTTATTATTTTTCCCTCTCTTTCTTTTCTCTTTCTACTTTTCTATTTTTCTCTTCTTTCTCCTTTTCTTTCTACATACCACTGCTGGTTTCTAGTCTCCTACCCTCTACCTAGGGCAACCCCATCCGCCCAGGGGGGAGAGCTACAGCCTGCCCCCTGTGTCAGTGCTACACCCAGCATGAGAGAGGGCTCCACATGGCATGGCACAGGGCTCAGCTATTTCTTTATCTTTTTTTGCTTCTTTGTTTTTTTCCCTTTCTTTTGTTTCACTTTTTACTTTTTCTTCTTTTCTCCTCTTTGTCTATCTCTTATCTCTTTACTTTCACAGTTGCAGAAGATTCAGTTTTCCATTTTTGTTGTTTTCTTTTTTGACTGTTTTCATACTTGGTTTTTATTTGCATTTGGGGGTAGTGGGGATAGATTATTGGGATTTTTGCTCCTCTCTTTGTTTTCTTATTTCTCTCTTTTTCTTCTCTTCTTTCTCTCTTTCCTTTTACAAGCCACTAGCAGCTTCCAAGCTATTCCCTTCCACCTATGGCAAATCTGAAGGCCCAGTTGGGGGAGCTCCCTCCCGCATTTGTTAGCTTTACACACAGCTGGGGAAATTAGCCTGTCCTCCAACATACCCCAAGCAACTGGGGATTCTACCCTTCAAATGACTGGGGAAACTATATTCTAAACCCCAAGTCCTTTCAAGTGACATGGGGAACTTCTGCCCACTGCCAGTGATGTTCCACGATGCTGTGAAAATATCTGTTTAACCTCCATGGAGATCTCCATGCCTAGAAGAATTCATCCTCCCATCTACGGTGCTCTACACAAAGGAGCATGCACCCACAAGATATCTGTGACACTCAAGCTGCAGAGGGAAGCTCCACATAACCACCAAAGGTGCTCCAAGCACTGTGAGATAAACCACTCCACCTTATTTCAAGGTCAACCAGTGAAATGCCACCCTCGTGGGCCCACAATCACCATGAGAGGACTATGCAACTCAGATTCCAAATAACAGAATTCAGGTTGGCTAAGGGAAGAGTGAAACCATAGGAAGATCCCTCACCTCTACTGCAGCTACCTGCAGATAGTTCGTAGAAGCACCTATCCAATCCCCCAAGAGAGAGCCCAGGGTTTTTTAACTCAGAAAGATGGTGCTGGGCTCCTCTAAAATAGCATGTAAACAGTAACCTTCCCCAACAGCCTCAATGAAAAAGCAGGAGAAGTCTCTGATAAAATCATAGGGAAAAGAAAAAGAAAACGCAGGAGAAACAGAAGACAATGCTGGAAGAAATTGTGAACTTAATGATGTGCATAAAAGAAGCAGACATTGACTTGTCACAGAAAGAAATGTTCAAAATGCTGCTTGGAGTCATATAGGATAGGAAAGAAGCAATAGAGAAATAGGATGGAGGAGATAAAAGCAATACACCAAAGGGAAATACAAGAATTAAGGGATGAAATAACAAAATCCAGTGGCAAATTGACAGACTTTGTCAACAGACTTGAGGAGGCAAAGAATCACACCAGTGACCTAGAGGATAACCCAGCAGACCTCAACAAATAGGAAAAGCAGTCAAACAAGACAACCAAAGAACCTGAGAGCCATGCCTAATGCTTTGAAGAGGAACAATATTAGAATAATTAGACTACTGGAGGAAAACAAAGAAGTCAACAGCGAAAATAGTGAGGGAATTATTAGAAGAAACTTCCTTAGCTTAATAAATCAAAATCAGGCAACCATTCCGGAGACTGGAAGAACCCCACCCAGACTGAATCCTAAAAAGAAGTCAACAAGACACATAATACTTACTTTACCCATCTATGAGGAAAAAGAGATCATAAAAGCAGCTAGTGAAAAGCAAATCATCGCATATAAAAGTACCCAAATAAGAGTATGATCCAACCTATCAGTGGACATGATAAAGAATAGAAAAGAATGGAGTAACATATGCCAAACATTGAAAGAAAATAATGCAAACCTAAGAATACTACACCTGGCCAAATTATCCGTTGAGAAAGATGAAGCACTAAGAGACTTCCCAGACAAGGAAAAACTCAAAGAACACATAAAAAGAAGCCCAGGCCTACAAAAGATACTTGCCAATTCATATGGGCAGAAGATCAACACTCACCAACAACTCCCAACCCTTAAGACAACAAAAAGAAATCCACCCCCAACATATGACTGGGCCAATAGTTGAACGAAGGCAAGAGTGAACCACAAACACACACAACACAAACAGATAATATAGATAGGTAGGAAAACACAATACACAAAAAGTATAAGATGACATCACAGAATCCACAAATGGATGTAATAGCACTGAATATCAATGGACTGAACTCATACATTAAAAGGCAGAGCCTAAAAGACTTGATTCAGGAAACATAAACCATCAAACTACTGTCTAACAGTAGAAACATCTCAAACTTGCAGTCAAAAATGGGCTGAAAATTAAAGGCTGGAGAAAAATATGCCAAGTAAATGGCAATGCCAATAAAACAGGGGTAATGATCTTAATACCTGAAAAAAATTATCTTAAGTTACAGACTATAACAAGAGACAAGGACAGGCACTATATAATGTTCAAGGGAACAGTAGACCCAAACCAGTGAGTAAAAAATGCACGCACACACACACACACACACAAGAAACCTGCGAAAATCATAAATCAAACACTCCAAAAGATGAAAAAAGAAATCACAGGCTTAACAAATATAGTAGGTGACTTTATTACACCACTCTCTAAAAAAGGTAGCTCATAGGGAAAGAAACTAAACAAGGAGGATACAGATCTAAATAACACAATTAAACAACTTGACTTGACAAATATTTTCAGAGATTCTCACCCAAATGCAAAAAAATTCACATTCTTTTCAAGCCCACAAGGCACATACTCAAAGATAGACCACATGCTGGAACATATGTCAAACCTGAGTAAATCCAAGAACATAGAAATTAAACAGACGTCTCTCTCTGACCATTGTACCATAAGTCTGTAAATCATCATCAAGACAATGAAAAATGGCAAACAATTGGAAAATGAATAATCTTGCATTGCAAAGGCGTGAGTATTGACCCAGACCAGAGATGAAATCAGGAAGTTTCATTCAATGAGAATAAAAATACTACATACCAAAACCTGTGGGATACAGCAATGGCATTTATCAGAGCAAGGCTGAAAGCACGAAATACACACATGAAAAAAGAAGAGAGTCTTGTGGTTGACGTGCTGGCACAAAATGTATACAAGTTAGAGCAGAGTCAACAGAACAATCCTAGTAATAACAAAAGGAAAGAAATAAAAATCAGAGCTGAGCTACAGGAAAGGGAAAACAAGAAAACTCTGGCAAAAATTAATGCAGTTAAAAGTTGGTTCTTTGAAAGGATGAACAGAATTGATAGACCCTGGCAAACCTCACCCAAGAAAGAAGGAATAAATGTCAATTGCAAAGATGAGCGATCAAACAGGGGACATGACAACAGACCCTAATGAAATCAAACGGATAATTACACTCTGCTTTGAAGACCTGTACTCTAAAGAAGTCAACAACTTAGAAGACAATGGAGAAATACTTGTCAACAAAATCCCTCCCTAAACTATGCCAGATAGATGTCTAGAACCTCAACAGACCAACAGCAATGGAAGAAATAGACAAGGTTATTAACAGATTACCAACAACAACCAAAAAAAGCCCCCAGACCAGATGGCTTCACAGAAGAATTCTATCAAGCCTTTAGGGAAGAATTGACACCAATCCTACACAAACTCTTCCAGAACATAGAAAAAGTCGGAAAACTAACATATTCTTTCTATGAAGCTCATATAACTGTGATACCTAAATGTGGCAAGGTTCCCTCAAGAATTGAGAACGACAGACTAATATCCCTAATGAATGTCGATGCAAAACTTCTTTAAGTAATATGGGCAACAGAATAAAAAAGCATATAAAAAATTTGAGCTGGTCAGGGTACTGTATAGCAATGATGAAACAAGCAACCTTCCTCTAGCTCTTAAATGTTTCCCCCATCCCTCACTATCATGATCCCAGTTCTTCCTTAAAATCTAGCTAGATGAGAGGATGGACACTGGTACAGATAGGAACCAGAAATATGTGGAATCCAGGACAGATGATCCCTTCAGAACCAGTGGTGAGAGTGGCAATAGCGGGAGGGTGGTGGTAAGATGAGGCAGAAAAGGGGACCGATTATAAGGATTGGCATATAACCTCCTCTCTGGCATAAGGACAACAAGGAAGTGGGTAAGGGGAGACATAGGACAGTGTACAATATGACAAAATAAAAATAATTTATAAATTATTAGGGATTCATGATGAAGGGGTGTGGGGAGGGAGGAAGAAAAGAGGAGCTTATAAAGGGCTTATATAGAAAGCAAACATTTTGAGAATGATGACAGAAACAAATGTACAAATGTGCATACAATGGATGTATATATGGTTTGTAATATGACTTGTATGAACCCCGAATAAAATGATTAAAAATAATAATTATTATTATTATTCACCATGAACAAGTCAGATTCATACCAGTGAAGCAGGGATGGTTTGACATACAAAAGACCATTAGTATTATTTGCCACATTGCTAGGAAAAATTATAAGAACCACATGATCATATATATATATATACACATATATGAAAAACCAATAACCAGGCTGAGCCCTGGTGTCCTAGTGGTTGTGTGCGGGACTGTGACCCACAGGGTTGACAGTTCAAATCCAGCAGCAGCTCTCCAGGAGCAAGGCGGGGCTTCCTACTCCCACCAAAGGGCAGTGATGCCACACACAAAAAGATTAACCAGTGTGGTAGTCAATGGAGCAAAGACGAAAACAATTCCACTGAAAAGGGGGGTTAGACCAGGATGACCCTCATTCCCACTCCTATTTAATATCATCCTGGATTGTCTTGCTAACAACATAAGATAAACAAAAGTATTCATCTGGCGAAGGAAGAAGTACAATTACCATTATTTGCAGATGATAGGATTTTGCACATCAAAAATCACTTTCACACTTGATTTGCACTACAAGTGGTGTTGGAAGCAATAGAGGAATATGGCAAAGGGGCAGGATACAAGACAAACAAACGAGTCTACCAGTCTGCTATACACACCAGACAAGATCACAAAGTAACCAAGCACAAATTGAAATATCTAGGGATATACCTGACTAAAAAAGCAAAAGATTTGTATGAGGAAAATTACAGAACACTATTACAAGAAACCAATAGTGACCTCAACAAATGAAGGCTATCCCATGCTCAGGGATTGGAAGACTCGGCTTACTAAAGATGTTAGTTCTGCCCAAGGCAATCTCTAAGTTTAATGCTTTCCCAATATGAATACAAGCATCCTTCTATAAAGAATTTGAAAAACTGATTACTAAGTTCACATGGAGAGGGAAGAGTCCCAGAATTAACAGACAACTCTTCAAGAACATAGAGAGAGGGCTTGCTCTACCTGACTTTAGCACGTATTTTATGGCCACAGTGGTCAAAACAGTATGGTACTGGTCTAACGAGATATTCAGATGAAA
Organism: Nesogale talazaci; assembly: GCA_004026705.1. NCBI lineage: Eukaryota > Metazoa > Chordata > Mammalia > Afrosoricida > Tenrecidae > Nesogale > Nesogale talazaci. The sequence continues at coordinate 32,519 of PVJH01018023.1, read as the reverse complement.
GGAAAATTGCTGAAGACCAGAAATAAAAACACCACCATACAGACAACTGATCTTGGATAAGGGTCCCAAAAATATCAAATGGGAATCCGATGCTCTCTTCAATAAATGGTGATGGAAAAAAATGGATATCTACCTACCGAAAAATAAAACAAGGCCCTTACCTCACTGCTTACACAAAAATAAACTCAAGATGGGTCACAGATCTTGAGGCAAAACCCCAAACAAATAGGGCCATTAATGAGGGAATTGGGACAAACTTGAGAACCTTGGCATGGGGAGTAACATATTTTTTGGACCAAAAGACACACTGTACCAGCCAAAAAAAAGAACCAGTCAGGCTGAGCCCTGGTGGTGTAGTGGCTGAGTGTGGGACTGCAGCCCACTGGCTTGGCGGTTCAAATCCAGCAGCAGCTCTCCAGGAGCAAGGCTGGGCCTCCCACTCCAACCAGAGGGCAGTAATGCTCAAAAAAATCAAACAAAACAAAACAAAAAAGAACCAGTAGACATTCAACCACTTCAAAAGGTAACAATTTATCAAAAATGAATGGTAATTAGGGAGGAAATCAAATCTGCACTGAAGTTATTAGCCAAAAACAAGGCTCTAGTTATTGATGGGATAGCAATTGAAATCTTTCAACAAACTGTTCAACCACTGGAAACATTCATCCATGCCAAAAAAATTCGGGAGATAACTACCTGTCTAACTGACTGGAAAAGATGCATATTTTACCCATTTCAAAGGAAGCTGATCCAACAGAATACATAAACTATAGAACAGTATCATTAAAATCACTTGCAAATAAAACTGCTGAAGATCATCCCACAACTGTTGCAACAGTACCTTGACAGAGATCTGTCAGAAATTCAGGTCAGATCCAGAAGATGTGGAACAAGGAATATCATTCTTGATGTCACATGGATCTTGGCTGAAAGAGGTGACCAGAGAAATGCTTATTTGCCTTTTATTGACTATCCCAAGGTATTTGACTGCATAAATCATAACCAAGTGTGGATAACCTTGAGAAAAATGTGAATTCCTGAATACTTCATTGTGCTCATTTGAAACTTGTTCATGGATAAAGAGGCAGTTGTGCAAAAAGAACAAGTGAATGCTACATAGTTTAAAATCAAGAAAGCTGTGCCTCAGGGCCGTGTCTTCTCACCACACTTATTGAATCTTCGTGCTGAGCAAATCATCAGAGATGTTGGATTATATGAAGAAGAATGAGGCATCAGGATTGGAGTGAAACTTATTAAGGACCAGAGACATACAAGTTACACAACTTTGCCTGCTGGAAATGAAGGCAAGTTGAAGAGGACTTGCTGATGAAGATCAAGTACTGCAGCCTTCAATGTGGATTAGAACTCAATGTGAAGAAGTTGGCAAGGATTTCTTCTTGCTTATATTCACAATTGATGCTCATGGAAACAGTAAGTAGTCAGTCAAGACTATTGCAAGAGATCAAACAACTCACCGCATGGATTAAATCTGCAGCACAAAACCTCTTTAAGGTGTTGAAACGCTAAGATGTTACTCTGCAAATGATGGTGCACCTGACCCAAGGTATGGGATTTTCAATCGCCTCACACGCAAATAAGGAAGATAAAAAGGGAATCACTGCATTTGAAAAGTGGTGCTGGCAAAGCCTATCGGAAGTACTGTGGATATCCAAAAAACCTACAGGTCTGTCTTGGAAGAATTATAGCCAAAATGTTCCTTCGGGGCAAGGATGGCAAGGTTTGATCTCACAGGAGAGATCAGCCCCAGGAAGAGGACATACTCCATGGTAAAATACAGAAGCAATGAAAAGGAAGACCCTTGAGGAAATGGATTGGCACAGTGGCAGCCACAGTGGGCTCCAACATAGGAATAGATCTGAGGTTGGTGCAGGACCAAGCAGTGTTTCATTCTATTATACATCTGGTTGCTATGGATTAGAACGACCTGACGGCGCCTAACAACAACAAACATTTTCTCCTTCTACTAGCCGTCCTTCAAAAACATGACTTTTGAACATAACGTGGCATGCCATCATACACTCACAATAACTGACTTATATCCCCATTGTTGTCATATCATCTGGCAAATGGAGATTGCCTGTAATAGTAGCGTTAGGAAAATGACTGAAATCAGCAAATGAGTATGGAACCACTTACCACCACCCTCAGGACTGTTCCCCCATTGAGTCAATGCTCTCTCATTGCTCCTCTCTATGTCAGAAGTTTCAGCATAAAATAATGCTATTCAACACTTTAAAAAAATGGGGCTGAGCTCTGGTGGCACAGTGGTTGTGTGCGGGACTGTGGCCCACTGGGATAGAGGTTTGATTCCAGCTCCACGGAGCAAAAGCCGGGCCTCCTACTCCCACCACCTGAGGGCAGCGATGCCTCCCCACCAAAAAAAAAAACTAAACCTCAAGACCTCAACACAAGATTTTGGATTACCATCATGAATTTCATGCTCATTATAAATGATCCACACTTCTCAGATTGGGATTTTTTTTTTTTTGCTAAATATTTTTCTTTTTTATTGCTTCAGATATGTTGGAATTGTCTTCCCACCCAATTGTAAATTCTGGACCACAAGAGAAAGAATAATACTACAAAGAATAGAGGGCTTGAGTTCTACTCCCTACCTGGTCACTTACTAATTGTCCTAGTTTTGAAGAAATCATAGTGCCCGCATCTTCCTGTGGCGCAGCTGGGAGGTTCTCACCACCAACCTCTGGGTTAGCAGTGCAGCACTTAACTCTGATCCACCAGGGTTTTCTGTAAGTTTTTTTTTTAATTAAGAATAGTTAATAAAAAAGAAGAGTTAATGGCTATCCTCTCCTTCTATTAAATATTATTCTAAGTGTGACTTTTGAAGTAGCATGGCACATCACTTTATGACAACATCAATCTAGCAAAAGGAGAATGCATGTAATACTAGAATAAGCAAGACAACAAAGACCAGAAGACATATGTGAAATTACATCAGTAACTTTAATACAGCAACCAATTTACACAAAATTAACTTTCACTTACTGACCTCTACTATAGGCCAGACACTATTCACAGATTTTGACCGCAAGTATTAGTATTGCTGTTTGTTCCATTTAGCAGGAATAAAAACTGAGACTTAGAGCAATTAAGTGACAAGTTCAAAGCCACAGAATATAACTTTCACTTAAAGCTAAGTATATGTTAGACATGTGTGTTTACAGCCAGAAAGCTATACGCCTTTCAGATATTCTTATTTCTGAGTCCCCCACATCAACTTCAAGATCTCAAAAAACACCTATTGATGGACATATTGTGACTTTTGAATCAATTAATAAACTTTTATTGAGTGTTTATCTCTAGGGTAAACAGAAATACTCTTGGATAAACAATATTATTGAGATTAAAAACTGATGACCTCTTAGACCTGATATTTCTTTGCTATGGGGGATTTCCTTTGCATTGCACAATACATTTCCAGCCTCTGAATACTACATACCATTAGCACACCCCCAACCCCCAACGCCATGCAGCTGTTAGAATAAATAATGACTTCTGATCCTGCCAATGTCCACAGGAGGCTATGAAGGCAAATTGCCCCAATTCAGAACCACTGGTCTAAAACAAAATACACTGAAAACCTAGAAGAGTAAGATAGGAGAATAAAAACACAAGATCTATGAGCATAGATTGCTATCAAATATTTATATGAAATCATAAAATCACATCTCTACTTTAAAAAAGAAAATATGAATAAGTCCTACATTAGAATAACACTATGAGAGAAGGGTAAAGCCCCATGGGTTAATGTCAACTGAAGGGTAATCCTTTCATTACTAGGATGATAGTAGGAGAGAGAAAGAATGATTTTGCCTTTGCAATGTAATGATGAGTAAGACATGAAAAACTGTCTCGGTAGCACCCAACAAAGTTAGGATTTCAAAAATTTTTCCAGGGGAACCAGTACTTATAATGGTTATCTAAGGATGGTCAACAAATGCCTATTTTATTAAAACAGTACTCTTTTGTGAAGATTAATTTTACTAACTAGCTTGGGAAAATATCATCAAGTAACCTTCATTTTATAATAACATAACTTGTAACTACACATTGATTAGCAATGATTTTTTGGAGTTAGAGACCAATTTAAGGTAAATAAATAAAGCCACATCTCTTCTATATTCATTCTTCCTCCAAAAGTTCACTTCCCATTAGGTTTCCATCAAGAGACATCAATCATGATAGTGTGGAGACATACACACATATGTACACAATGCTCTTTTTCACTTTCATGTGATTCTGCAATTGCATTCTTACAGATCTTTCTGGCAATCTTTTGAAGTTGGTTCTTGATATTTGGACAGAGGTGGAGTGAGGAATCCAAACTTTAAATATGCCAGAAAGCAAAAACCTTAGAGGCAAAACACATTCAGGGACCCCTATATCAGAATTAGTAAACTTCTGTCACTGGCAGGAGTAAAAATCCAGAAGTCCTATAGATCATGAGGGACATTTCGGCTTACCGTCATATTTTATAGACAAAATTACATTCCAGGAAGGGTAAGAGGGGAGAAGAGAGAGTGGGTATAGGGAGTAAGGAAAAGCCACATAAAAGTTCTGAAATATATCAATGTCCAGAAATAGGAAAGAAAATAAATAAATAAATAAATAAATAAATAAATAAAAGAACTCTATGGAGAGTTTAAAAACATGAAATAAAATACCTATCTTATTTCAGAATCCTAGAGTAAATAATATTTCTGATACCCCCATAGAGAGTCAAATCGAGACAGGAAGAAAAAATACAAATACAAATAAACACTTGCCAAGTGAATTAGAAAAGGTACACAGAGGAATTTAAAAATAGGATGAGATTTGTGTTCAGAAATGGGATCTTCCTTCCCATCCACCCCTAATTATTTTTTAACGTAAAATCCATTATTTTGAACACCCAATTTGAAATCCTAAAGTAATAACAAAACACAGTATTGTGGTATTCTAAGTAATATCTCTTGTTTACAACCATATAAATTTAGTCCCCTGACACTACAGGGCTTATATCATAGAATAGAGTTGTTTTAACACTGCCCTGTTTAAAAAAAAAAAGAAGAAGAAGAAGAAGCAAACTGTTCAGCTCATTTTCTCCATTGGGAGGGAGGCATAGCCTCATGCAAGAGAGGGAACATGCCTAAGTCATTACTGCGAGAAAGCAATCCGTCAAAGCCCAGCCGCTCTGGCATGGCCAGTACCACTGGTGAGATCACAGAGGCAGCCTCTGCTTGCAATTACCAGGGAAGGACCTTGGCCCTAGGCAGCCTGCTATCAATTACTACCCTGGCCTCACTGCTAGGACTTGTCAATTTCCCAGTGTCTTCTGTTTTGTAACAGTAAGAAAAAGGGCTCCTCCTGACTGATTCTTGGAAGTTTCTCATGTGTTGTGTCACTCCATTAACAGTTCAATTAACAATTCAATTCATTAACAATTCAATTAAAATTTCCCAGTGCACAGGCAGGCAGCGCCGGACAGAACAACAAAAGGCCTATAGAGGAGATTTCTGCATAAAGGGGCTGCAATGGGGCCATTTCGGATCAAGCGGATCCAATCTTGCAATTTCTTTGACTTCACCAGTCAGGCTTCCATGTGTCTACCATCTGACGCGATGTTGGCTGTCATTTTGGTAAAACAACATGTTTGATGTTCTCACCCCAGTGGGGGTGTATGTAGTGATGGAGAGGAATTTCCAGGCTGGCTAGAAACAAAATCCCAGATTATTTCATTCAAAGCTTTAGCTTCATAATAGAAGCCCTCATAGTCAGGTCCATGAATCAACGGTGAGTTCTCGAACCTTCTTTTTCCCCAGTTGCTTTTCCATTGGATCCTTTTATTTTCTTGCTTTTCAGCAGAGGGCTGTCTACCAGAACTCAGAAAGTACAGCGCAAAACTGGCTTCTGCAAAGTGGGTGACGAGAAACGCTAAGGCAGGATGGTTGGAAAAGCAAGACTCGCTATAGTCATCACGAACTCTGCAAAAGTGCAAACACCCCTTTGTCTCCACTGAATGAGGGAGCCACACGTGCTCACGTGTGTTTAAGCATCCCGAGGGTTTAGGGGAAAAAATTCAGGCTTAAGCCTTCTGAGGTAGCGTTCTCTCTAACCCCCTCAATGAGTTTAGTCATGCAAGAAAAGATTCTTTAAAGTTACCAAAGACTTTGTTTAATGCTCAAGAAATGCAGACTGTCAGGACCCTTTGTCAGGTTTTGGTGGCTTAAGTCCATCCTCCAAATACACTGGTGACCCTCTACCCCTCATTCACCAGTTTCTTTTTAACATCAAGCACTAGATAATTGTTTGATTTCCTTCTAAGTAAAAGGAGATTAAATGCCCAGCTGCAACAGCTGACACACTAAAGGGAAAATATTGTTTAGCCACCATTTTATCTAGATAATTTTTCTTCCACCCACTAATTAATAACATTAATCAGCATCCCCCTTTGAATTAGAGCAGGAGGAGAGAGAGACAAGTCACCTCAGAGTATCAGAAACAGGAGTTGACAGTTCAAGGCAAAAATGATTTGTATGTAAATTCTGATCAAAAGCAAGTCTGCACCCTGAAGTTGTCAAGTTTTGCTACCAATTTGACACTTAAATGGGCTATAGCAAAACTTGATTTAAACTGAAGAGGAAAAAAACATGGCAACTCAATTACCCCCTAGCCGATCAGATCTGGCAGCTGAGGTCAAACTTTTCACCCTGCCATTACATTTCTCAATACCTGATGCTTTAAACAAACACTATGTATTCCTCCTACAATCCCAGAGGAAAATGCATTTCTCAGGGCTCCCTACTGTGTCCCAGATTAAAAAATAAAGTTTCGCTTGTGTGAGATCTGGCTCATTTTCTCCATGTAAATTTCAGATTAAGCCACGACTTAAGAAATGGTCTTTTACCCTGGAAAAAAAAAACAGTCTCTGCTCTATAAAAGTAACTTTGTGGGGAAGATTTGTGGAGTACTTAAAGATGATTTTAAAACAAACATTCCCATAGTATTAGAGGCAAACCATTGACCTGTTTTTAGTTTGTCTTTAATATATTTCATATTTGAGCTTAGGCTGAACAGCACATTAATTCAGCAGGGAGACAAACAGCGAGCTAGTTCCAAATTGGCTCCAAATTGATGCAGAACTAAGTATCCTACAAGGCTGTGGGATGAAGTTCCAAAGTCAGGAAGAATCCAGTCTAGCAACTCAGCTGGCCTCTGGGAGTTGCATCCCACCAGGCTTTGAAGGCTGCAAGTCTCCTTGACCATTGGGTCCCTTCCTCCCAAGAGTTTTCAGTCCTGCAACAATGATCCAAACTAACATCTATCCAGATGATGTTCACCCTGATTTCCAGTACTTGTGAATTAAACAGCCAGGTATTATAGAGGGATTTACTTCACTTACTTTCCATGGTCATGGGGTCAGTTCCAATTCTGAGTGACCTTATATGGGATTTCCTTGGTTATCAATCTGTTTGTTTGTTTTTGTTTTGGGGCATCACTGCCCTCTGGTGGGACTAGGAGGCCCAACCTTGCTCCTGGAGAGCTGCTGGTGGAGTTGAACCACCAAGCCAGTGGGCTGCAGTCCCGCACTCAACCACTACGCCACCGGGGCTCAGCCCCAGGTTGTCAATTTTTATGGCAGCAGACAGCCTCATCTTTTGCCCAAGGAGAAACTGATGGTTGGAACCACCAACTTTGTGGCTAGTGGTCCAACACTTCTACTAGGAAGGGCTCCTTTCACTGACTTACCCAGTACACCTATACTGAGCATTTACTGTGCTACTGTGCTAACCACTAGGGGCCCAAACGTCAGCGAATGTTACTTCCAGCTGAACAATGACATATACAACTAATTACAATAGTATAGGGTAAACACTATAAGAGAGCTATATTCAAAACATGGTTGTGATGATAATGCAGGACTGAGCAGCATTTCACCCAGTTGGATCAAGGGGATAGATGCTGCAGTGGCACACAGCTCTATGCCCTCAGCAGCTTCCAGTCGGTTGTGCAAAGGGTTGGAACTTGGCAGAATGATGACAACACATTGAAAGTGCATTAGAACACATTTTACTGAGGGGTCAGTCTGGGGAAGCAAAAATTGGAAGTTCCCCTGGTGACCAGACTTCCTGTTTCTTTCTTTCTTTCTTTTTTTTTTTTTGTGACTTTCTATTTCCATCCAGTGACTTGTGGGGCAGGAGTGCCATTGGGGAAGTGGGCTATTTCTATAAAAACCAGTATGATAGAAACAGGAGATCCTGTTTGGCTAGGTGCTAGATGAAGACCATATGAAGAAGCCTACAGCTACTCAGAACAAATGTACAGACAATATCTTTCTTCTACCTGGTCTGTCTATCAGCCACACTATGTCATTTTTCCTCTACCTGGCCTCCCTAGAAACCCACTATATATAACGTGCAGCTTCTCCACCAGTGTCTTCTCTGCAATGCATTGGCTTTCCTACTGGTGCATAGACATGCCAAATTTGTTCTAGGAATACCTACTTGCTGCTTCCTCTGGCTAGACTAGTCATCTCCCAAGCCTCTGTACAGTTCTCTACATAGCGCAACTTATGCCATCATTCAGACCTTTACCAAATGGCACTTTCTCCATGAAGGTATCCCTAACATTCTGTCTAAAATAGCTCCTATACCATTTCTATGAGATACTCTATTTGCAATCTGATTTATTTTCTTCATCACATATGTCACGATTTGAAATTGTATTGTCTATTCATTATGATCTCCTTCCTTGGTAATAAGTAACATGCAGATCGGGACTACATCCTTAGTTCCTGGAACAAATAATAGGTGTTCAATAAATATACAGTGAAACGTTAATGGCCACTATGCCTTTGGATGTCATTAAACTTATAGTTGTGAATTAAATGCTATAAATAAAATTAGGACCAAAAACCTAAAGTCATCACAGCTCCTGATTTCTCAGTCCTTGCCCCAGGAACAAATAACTATATAGAAACAGATGTAAATGAAGTATTTTTTATACCTAAATATAGCCAAAGGGGAGAAAATCACAAACAAAAAAAGTCATTCATCAGAAATCGCTGAGTTCTTTCTGGAAAATATATATTTAACTTTAACCAGTTTCCCAGGGCTTCTCACAAATCACCTCCATGAAAGGGAAACCATGTGAGAAGTTATGTTCTGCTTCTGAACATTTAAGCATTTTTATCAATATTATTTGCCAGTATAAATATTTTCCCCATAACTTTATATTTAAAAAAAGAAGTGCACCAAACCGGGACGTATAATGTGCAAAGGAAACAGTGCAGTCTAAGGTATTCATAACTTCAGTCATTCTCTCATAAAACAACAGATGAAATAAAATGTATGACATTCCCAAAGAGGGAGTTTCTCGTGTAATTCATCTCAAAATGCAATGTTCTGTCATCTCAAGTAACACTTACTGAAAGCAACCATCAATACTTTTTGTCAAAAGCCTGTACTCTGTGTAAAATGTTCCATCAATCTCTATTTACATAAAACAAAAAACTTTCAGTGTGCTTCTAGCACACAGTCATTGAGTGCCTCCACCTCCAGTATTCATGTTCTGTTAAACAATAATTTGACTGACACTAGAAAAATAAAAATGACCCTTAAAGGAAAGCTTTTAGGAAGAGGAGAGCGACACGGTGGAACACTGTATCATGTTGGACACATGCCTTATTGAAGAGAGGTTTCATTGCGTTTTGTTTTTTTTATCATAAGAGACAATTTCCTTTAAAATTCCCCCTTGCTAGAAAACTTTTCTAAGAAGTTTTCAATCAATTGCATGCATGAAACATTTACCCCCAACTGATGGAGGGAGGACACTCTACACTTGAACACATACCAGGCACCGCTCTATTCCAATCCCAACGTGTACACTTTTAGTCCTAGAGATGGCATGTATCGCAGAAGAAGGTCTTTGATGACGTTTAAAAAACGCACGAATTAAGGTATTAGCTTTTCACCTTGAGGGGCTGAAGATCAAATTCCAGTCTTTGCTTAATGTTTGCCTGTTGAAAACGTACAGATTCTTTCATCTGACCCAAGAGAGAAAACTAAACAATTACAAGTTCTAGTCAAGAAGAACTACTCAATGCCATATGAGATATCATAATGTCACACCCAGGGACCTTTCCTTTTCAATATTCATCCTACCCTGATGACTTGAGTAATCGAGAGTAAAAATGACAAAATAAGCCACGTGACACTTATGATTTCTTACTGGCAAATAAGAAATCCATCAGGAGATCTTCATTCCTTCCTACTTGTCGCTTGCATTCACTTAGTCAATGTGCTTACGTGTCACCGTGTGGAAGAGGGAGGGAGCAACCAGACATAGCTTGAAGTAGGCGCTGTGAGTCCTCAGCTAAACCAAAGACCATCTCGGACTGAATACCAGTTTCTGTGCCTAAAAATTTAGAGTTTGACTACACTAGTTGTCTTCATATTATATTCTAGAAATCCTAGTGGACAAACAAAAAGGCCTTCAGGGCCTTCAAACCAAAGATATCAAAACTAGGCAGGCATGAACTCAACCCTCTCTTAGCCAAGGCAGCTTTATCACTGCCCGCTTTATCATTTCATTTGAAACTATTTTCTTCGATCTTGAAAGTCCCTTCCAATGCTAACATAATGTGAGTTCTCCACTATTTAAAGCAGGGTATTACCACCCATCTGTCAGTTTGTCACACTGTGAAAGTTTGATGCTCCCATGATGAAATAGATTACAGCAGAACTTCTGAACCAAGATAGACTAAGAAGAAAGATATGGCAATCTACTTCTGAAAATTAACTAGCACCAAGGACTCAAGTAGAAAGAAAAGGTTTTGAAAATGATGATGGTAACAAATGTACAAATTTGCTTGACACGATGATGGGTGGATGGATGGATGGATTGTGATGAGAGCTATATGAGCCCCCAATAAAATGATGATGATGATGATGATGATGATGATGATGATGATGATGATGATGAAGTCAGCAAAGATGATCTATGGGTAGATGTATGCATAGACACACAGGTGGTACATGTACTATATATGTATCATATTTATATGTGTGTGTCACTGTTTGCTGCAAATATATCCATGAAGGTGGTAGAGTATTCAGGTGCAAAGTTATCAAGACTTCTTAGACATAGCAAAATACCTTGAGGAAATGAGTGACTGAGCCTGTGTGCTGAGTCCCATGGTTTCAGAAGAGACCAAGGTTAATTGACATTGACATAACAAAATTCACAAAGACAATGTTCTATACTCAACTTTGGGGAATAATGACTGAGATCTTAAATGCTCATGAGTAGCCACGTACTTCCCACCCCAATCCCTCTCCCACCTGTGAATTTTATTTTTATTTTTTCCTAAAAACTTTATTGAGATATAATTCACATCTAATACACTTCCATAGATTAGTTATATTTAAAAAGTCATATCTACATCGCCACAATCCAGAATGTGTCAAGAAGGAGATAAAATGACTAGGTATCAGGGCTGAGCCCCACTGGCTTGGCGGTTCAAATCCAGCAGCAGCTCTCCAGGAGCAAGGCTGGACCTCCCACTCCCACCAGAGGGCAGTCAAGCCCCCCAAAAAATAAAATAAAATAAAATAAAATGACTACGTATATTATAGTGAAGCTCCATTGACCTAAATCAAGTTTATAATAATCCTGTCTGATAACTAGTCTATTCAAGTCCCTCAGCTATGGTCAGAGGGAAACTGACAGAGACTTAATCTAAGTAGATATTCTGCAAATGGATTTTTGGACCCCAGTGTCACCCATAACCTTCTACAAATTGGATGCTCACAGTTTAAGCTCTGATTCCTTTTCCTCCATCATATTGTTTCTTCTATGTGGACTTAGTTAACAGCTCTGTTAGATGGTTGCTTGCTAGAATATAGGCCTTTAAGACTCATTATTTTTTATAGCCAGGCACCATTGATGAGCAGCCATCTAAGATGCACCTATTGATTCACTCACCCCATCCCAAGGAAAGAAGAATAAAGAAAATAGAAGACATACACAAACAATTAGTTCAGACTAATAAACCATGTGAATATCAGACTCCACAGCCCTGAGACTAGAATAACTAGATGGCCCCTGGAGCTCCCACTACTAGCTGATCTTTGAGTGTTCACACTGGAAGAGCCCATACAGAAAATGAGAAAACTGTGATACCACTCAAAATTATAAAAAAGGACCTGGCTTATTGGTTGTCTGGAGCCTGGTAGAAACCTTACGACTATGGCCCTTAGTCACCTCTCACATTGGAGCGGAACTCTACTTACATTGCTCAAAGAACAGGCAGGTCTATATGGAAACAATAAGACTAGGGAGATATACACATCGTAGAATAGTTAACCATTTGGAATCAAAAAGGGAGTACTTACCAAAGGACAAAGTTCAAAAAAATAGGAAACAGGAAGCACATGGATGAAGTAGACTAAGTGATGCTACATAGTAGAGGTTGCAATCAATGACATAAAACAGAATGTGTATGGATTGTTGAATAGAGAACTGATCTGATTTATAAATAGTTACCCATCTGATTTATAAATAGTTACCCAATGCACAAAAAAATTTAACTAAAATATAAAAAAATTAAGGAGCAAGGACTTTAATAGAAGAGAATGATTCAACAAAGGATGGCAAAAATAGTTATACAAGTAGAGGAATATAATAAATCACTGAATTAATTACACATGTAGAAATCGTTGAATTAGTGTATGGTCCTCTATATATAGTCTCAACAATAGCAAAAATAAAGTAAATAAATTTTAAAAGTGATCTAAGGACTTCTAAATAAAATATGCCTAGTGTGTGTTCTTTTTCCTACCTTTTTCCATACTTTCCCCCTCATTTTTTGATGTATTTTCACAATCATGATCTTTATTGTTGTTGTTAACAGCAAACTGCCATTTAGTCCCTTCTGACTCATCGCCAGCCTTTGGGCCAGTGTAGAAGTGCTCCATATGGAGTGCTAAGCTGCAAATCTTTACAGGAGGGGAGAGCCTCATCTTCCTCCCAGGGAATGGCTGTTAAATCCGAACTGGTGACCTTATGGTGAGCATGCCCATGAGTAACTCATTATACTACCAGGGACCCTTATTGGTGTTGCTGGGTACTGTGAAGGTAAATTTTGACTTATAGGGACCATATGTGACACAGTGGAAGTACCCCTAAGGGCCTTTTGAGATTATAATGCATATGGAGGCTGATTGTTGGGTGTTTCTCCTGAGGAGCCATAAGATAGATTCAAATTGCTAATATTTCAGTTAGCAGGTGAATGCTTAAGCATCTGTGCCACCAGTGTTCCTACTTTATTAGTTCACATTAGTAGCGACCAAGTATAGTGTGCTATTTAAATTCTATATTGCCTTTCTTTTCATATTGTAACATTAATTTTTCCTCATTAATCTTACCTTATTTAGTCAAGAATATAATACACCATTGTACTCCTCTATTTAACTCCACATTTTATAGAACTTTTTAATTTTAAATTTAACTGTTTTATTTATATATAGTTCACATATCCTACAGTTCAATAATTTAAACACATTTAAAAGTGTGCAATCATCACTACAATCAATTTTAGAACATTTTCTTCTTCCTTTACTCATTATTATTAGTTTCCCATTCACACACACACCACACACACACACACACACACTGTTACATCACCCACATACTAATATCTAGGAGCTTAACTATTCTGGATGTCATACAGAGAATAACATGAAAACAAAAACGTCGGTAACAAAAACAAAAGAAGACATATGAAGTCCTCAGTTGAAAAGATAAAATAACAAAAACTAGAATAAAATTAAAATGGGTCAAAGGGAGAACACAAAGGGGAGGGGCAAATAACAAAGGTGCTAAATTTTCATCTCACTCTATCTGCCTTTACCCACTTTCTAATGCTCTGTCTGATACGGAGACGATTCCCATCCCTGGGCAATGGTCATGTCTCCCTAAATAAAACTTATGAGATAGCACAACTTTTGTTCATCTTTTGTTTTGGACTGTGCTTCTCTCTTTTAAAATTTTTTCACATCCATTGACATTGAAAACTTAATAGAAGATAGTAAGATAAATTTACAAATTGTTTTTCTTCTATGGGCATAACCTCATAGCCAACTGAGGTATCATCAAGTTAATGTGTTTATATTGGGAGATTTTTCAGTTGTTTGCTATTGGGTTTTGTGTGTGTGTGTGTGTGTGTGTGTGGCATCAATGCCCTGGTGTAGGAGTATTGGGTCTTTAAAAATACAGATTGTGCAGAAAAACTTATTCTGGTGCATAATTTAAACACTTACTAATAAAACTACACTCAAAATCTGGTTCCATTACCTAAATGTGAACTTAATTAACTTAAAAGATGAGGGAGGAAAAGAAAATATCATTTCCATTTCTTTAGGTATTATTTTGGGATTTAAAATTCTTTAAACATTAAGTCTTAAATTATTCATCCAACCTGTGGTTTTAGTCAAGGTCTTATCTGCATTCTCTGCCGACCTGCCATGAGGGATCATGGAAAAGAAACAGAGACATCATAATTCTGATGCTATTCCAGTTCTGCAAACAGGGCCCGCCTCTTTTTCTGAGGCTGTGACCTGATACTACAAGCGAGCTCATCTACAAGAACTAAGACACAATTTGGGAAGGAGACTTTGACTTAAAAGCTGAAATCAAAAACTACCATTATCCTCGATTCTAACCTATGAGATTGACTCATAAAGGTAGACTGCCCCCTGCCAAATGTACACATCCACAATATTGCAGAGAAAGAGAATAAACATTTAAAGAATCAGAGTGGCTTGAAAAAGTCTTTCCTCCCACCATCACAGTAGAAGTACTATCTTCTTTTTTCTCACTAACTTTTCCTAACTTCTTTTTTAAGTACTCTAAGGATAGAAGGTTTCAAGAGACTAGCATATGCCAAATGTGATGGGCAACTCACTAACCTTGCACAGCACTTGGTAAATTGAAATAAATAGACACTGGATTATATTATTAGCATGTCATAAACAAGCACCAAGATGAGTTAAAACACTCACAATCTCTGTGAAGGAATAGTTAAGCTACATATATACCAGATCTGGTGATGGTGACTAAGAAACCGTGGTCTAAAACATCAGTTAACAGGGAGAAAGACCAAAATTGGATTCTTGAAGACATCATTTGAGCCATTGGCTCAACCTAAAAACCTGTCCTCCCTCTGAAATTTCCAATTACTTACACAGGAAAGGTTGCAGCCAGTTTGAATTGGGTTGATTTTTACTTGCAGTATAATAATTCTAATAATAGTGTGTGCATGGGTATAATATTTTATTATAATATATATTTTTCAGTATTTTATTTTTATCAACATCATGCAATTCAATAATGCAATCATCACAGTGAATTTTTGACTATTTTCTTCTTTCTTATAGTTGTTGTTATTGGTTACCCATTTTCTCACAATCTTCCCTGCCGTACCCCTAGGTAATTATTAACCCAGTTACTGCCTCAACAGGTTCACCTATCCTGGATCACAAACAGAAAAAAGAACACACAAAATAAAAATCAAGAAGCAGGTGGCAGGGGGAGCAAAAATGATGAAACAAAATGGAAAATTCTCAATCAAAAAGAAAGCAGAAAAATATTAAAAACAGTAACTAGGTCAAAGAGGTGATCAAACGATAAGGTGTTACATTTTAAACAGTGTTCACCAATTCCATAACTTTGGGACAGTGGTCATCTGCTTCTTCTCACACTATGGCATTTCCACCTTAAATTCAAGAGATTATTTCAGTTCCTTAAATCTGCTACAGGTAAGATCCAGTTGACTTAGTTGGATTTCCAAATTGGATCCTATGGTGAGGTTTGTGAGAAGTGTTGTGCTCCTAGTAGGGCAGTCCATTGCACTTCAGTTGTCTTAGTTGTCTATAGCACTTCACTGGGGCCACCAAGATCTGAAATTAGGTCAAAAGTGCCCAATTAGGAACAAAACACTGGGCAGATTCTCCCTTTGGAGTCTATATAGGTAATGTTGAATATTTTTCTCAATGGCAGATTGCCCCACCCAGTTTACTCACCAACGAAAGTCAACAGAATATATAATGGCCTTCTCTGAGACAAGCATGACCACCCCACACCAAATTCTGGACTTGCATTTCCAGCGAGTTCACTAATCCCTCTTGTAGGCATGTCTACTGATTTGGGGTGACCACACAACAATGTTATATGACAGGATCTATTTGGTCTTCTCCCTCTTCAGTCTAACTCTCTCAAGGATTTCGTTTCCAGTTTCTTTTGAAGAACATTTGATATATATTTTCTAATACATTACATCCCTGCCTGTAAGGTGAAGATCTGTTCTATTTTCCAAACTTGCTATTGACTAGTATCCTCAATCCTGCTCAAAGAACATCCATATTCTTGCACAGCTCCATTGACTATTAGAACAATTGTCCAAACTGAAAGGCCTTTCTCATCACACTCATTGATACACTCCTGAGCTATCCTCAGCAAAATCTGTGCCAGCAGAGTATTCTGAAGGATCCCCAGTTTCACCATAGCATGAAGACTGAGAAGCAGGTGATTGTAGTGCATGATCTTGGTTTCTCTATTATAGTTCACGTAGCTAGTTAAATGCAGGGTGGTTAAACATCAGCTGTGTTTAAAGATGTTTCTAGTCTTTGGACATTCTTTTGGCCATTTTCCACATTGTCAAGAAATAGGAATTACTAGGAAATGTTGGAGCTTTCGAAAATGCATCTAATAGATCTCTCAGGGAATTACACTCCCAAGACAGTCTTATAGGTTGGTTATGTTTCCTTGATAGTGTATCTTCATTGGAGGTCTCATGATGAAAGTTTATTTTCTTCAATTCATTATCAGATTTACCAATAGAGGGAGGGAAACCCCAAACCAGTGCTTTGCATCACAGGACAGTCTTCTAAAGCAATCTGTCAATTGTAAGGACTGTTGCAGTGCATGTGCTGCTTGTTTGCAAGTCATTTTCTATTGATTTAAAATGCAGTGCCTTCTGGAAGAGATATCTAACAGATGACTATACTCTATTATCAAGGTCATTTAAAGTAGGCTTCTTGGGTTCCAGCTTGGATGAACAACTTCTGGTCTGCAAAATCCCAAATGCAATACTAGCCTCATAGTTCTTGGAGCTAAAATACTGAATTGTCTGGGGTTAACTGACTGAGATGAAAAGCTCATTGTTTTGTTATTCATTTTGCTCTACATGAAACACTTTTCTATGACTTTCAAGCAGTCAATGGGATACAAATCTCACTTCAACCTGTGAAAGGAAACACAGGCAGTTGTTTCCCTTTGGGCAAAACCCTGTGGTTAGGTGTGAGGTCGGCCATGGCAGTTTCCCCCCTGCTTGCTTTTCTATTGGGGTTTTTGTTCTGTTATTTTTCTTCGTTGGTGTGTGCATGTGTTTATTTTGAATGATTTTCTATCTATTAAGTCCAGGGTAGGTAAATCTACAGAGACAGTAACTGGGTTAATAAATACCTAGAGACATGGCAGGTGAAGATGGGGGACTTGGGGAGCTAACAAAAATGAATGAGAAAGAACAAAATGTTCTGAAATTGGTTGTGGAGATGACTACACAACTCTTCCTAATATAACTGAATTATTAATTTGTAATATATGTGAACTACATGCCAATAAATCTATTATTTTTTAAAGCAGCCCTGGTGGCAATGTTGAGTGTGAATTGAACTACTAACCGCAAAGTCAGCAATTCAAACCTATCAGCCACTCCAGGGGAAGAAGATGAGCTCTCTTATGAGCTCCTATAAAACTTACAGCCTCTGAAACTCCATACAAGGCAGCTATGAATTGAAATCAATTCAATGGCAGTAGGTTTGGGGTCCCAATTAAACAAGAATATAGAGAATCAAAGCTTGAATGTTGCAAAACCATGGAGATTTGTCAATGGACGGTGTGGGAGGATAAAATCACTACCTAACTGCCTATATCTAATCCTGATCTTCTTATTTGCATTGGTCAATAAATTTTCTCTCTGAAGCTTTTGCAAATTTAAGTTACGATTTTGTCACTTGCACTTTAACACATACCCCTAACCCAGCCCCAGTACTGGGCTCAGTCAGCTTACACTTAAAATTCCTTCAAACTCTAATTACAGCTAACTTAAAAATACATATCCCCTGCCTTAAATTTCATAAGGTTACCCTAAAAATATATACAAAATGAGTGACTTTAAAAAGCAGAAATTTATCATTTGAGAATATGGAACATTTAAGTTCAGGACATCAGCAGGCTAGACCCTCTGTATCCACTTTAGGAGACAAGCTTCCCATGTTTTTTCCAGTTTCTTAGAGCTTGGGGCATTTCTTGGCATCCTTTGGCTTATAACCACATCTTAACATAGTGTCTTCTTGAAGTGCTTCTCTCTGTGTGTCTGTTCTCCCCTTTTATAGCACACTGTTCAGAAGGGATTGAAATGTACCTTCTCAGATATGCCATCTTTAATTTAAATGATAGCATTGTTAAAAAGGAGGAAACTATTTCCAAGCAAGGTCACTTTCACAGATACAGGAACTATAACTGAACATATCTTTTGGAGGACACATTCCAACTCATAACACACACCCACATCAACTTGCATATTTCAAAATTTTAAGTGCTGGATAGATGAAAGGATCCATGGAACATAATTCAAGAAGGAATGAGAGGAAAAAACACTAAACTTACTACTTAATTTCTTGTGTATTCATCATCTTTCCTCAAACTCAAGTGCTCGATTCTGAATTCCTTGGAACAACATTTCCAGTAAGCCTTCATCTGATAATTAAGAAGGCCATGTTGCAACAATCAATTACAAGAGATAAGCCATCTAACACTGGGAGTTCTATCAGGATACAGGAGCCCAGTGGCATAATAGATTATGTGATGTGTTGAACTCCTCATCTCAAGGTCAGCTGTTAGAAACCATCCCAAGGTCAGCTGTTAGAAACCAAAGATGGGACTTTCACTCCCATAAAGATTTATAGATTCTGAAACTCACAGGACGAGTCCTCTCTGTCCTATAGGGTCGAGAGGAGTCAGAATCGACTCAATGGATTTGAGTACATCAATGAAGGAACCAAGAAATAAAGACTGTGACTCAATGGCAGTGGATGACAGAGTAAATACCTTGAGAAAAATTCCTGCTGGCGCTGTGGTTTAGGATTGGTCTGATAACCATGGGTCTGTTGCTCAAATCCACCAGCCACTCTTCAGGGAAAAGATGAGACTGTCTACTCCTGTGAAGATGTACAGTCTTAGAAACCTCTCCGGGGTCACTATGACTTGGGATAGACGCAATGGCAGTGGGTTTTTAATGCCTTAAGGGTCTTTGTATACTTGGAGCTGTATTGGTTCTTTATAGACATCCCCTCATACAATCACCACCAGGATCCAGAGTTAGAGGATATTGGCTGACATTACATAACCAAGGAACCCAACATTCAGAGAACCCAACATTCATTACCTGGTGCATACAACTAAGCAGAGGAAGAAAGCAAGTTCAAACTTGGCCATTTATCTCCCCAACCTCCAGCACTCCAAGGTCAGATATTGATATGGACAAATGCCTACGTGGCATGAGTTGAAGACTCTCAAAATGGACAATCTTCTCAAAAATGTCTCTCTTCCCTGAAGGCTAGAAATTCTTTCCTTTTGAATTCATTAATTGATTTGCTACCTCCCAGACTCCTCTTTTGTAATATAAAAACAAATTACATTTTTATTAAACTTAAATAATTATACATCACTTTCATGTACATTCTTTTGTTTATGCACATAACAACCCTGTTAAGCCAGTAAATTATTTCCATGCTGCAAATGAGAAAACTGTCTCAGAGAGGTAATGAAATCTGTCTCTCGCCATGTTGATGACTAGCTTCTTGTGTCTACCAAGTCCAGGTTTTCAGATGTTTTTGTACGCAAATTATCAAATAGAATCCATGCTAACATTTCATTGGACATTGAGGGAGGAAGTGTCTCAGGAAGGATGAAGGAATATTAGAAAGAAGAAAAGTAGCAAGCCCAGAAGAAAGAGACCAGCGACTCTCTCCCGGAGAGAGTTTCCCCTGAGTTTGCACGAGACTGGGATGCACAGAATCCGGCCTGGAGCAGTCTCAGGTTTACCTGTCTTTGCCAGTATCATTATTAACAGCACCCTCTCTCTTACTCTCAAAAATATCGCAGTTTGGATGAAAAATCAGACATGAAGGAAAGGTCTCTTAACTTTGTGTCTTTCAATTGTGTCCTCTTGCTACCCAGTTCAGATGAAACAAAAAGCAGCACTGTAGTAGTTCATGCAAAGGCCCCTGGGCAACAGAGCTGGGCACCCATTATATACAAACTCTGCTAATTCCTGGTTTCTCAGCAAACTTAACACCAACACCTGCATATGCCACCATGTAATTATGAAGAAATTTTTTAAAGGGGTACCCACTATATGACACAGCCTTTCCCAAGAGAACATGTATACACATACTCAGGCAGCTGTCCTCATAAGCTCCCCAAAAAGGAACAACAACTT
Source organism: Nesogale talazaci (assembly GCA_004026705.1). NCBI lineage: Eukaryota > Metazoa > Chordata > Mammalia > Afrosoricida > Tenrecidae > Nesogale > Nesogale talazaci. Next base: position 11,935 of record PVJH01018023.1, on the reverse strand, counting down.
ATATGTTGACAGCACTTTACAGTTTATGAAATTCTTTTACTCACATTACTCTATTTGTATTCCAATACCACCTGAGGAATGAAGGCTGCAATCTACAAGCAAGGATATTACAATTCAAAGAGAAAATAACAGGCCAGGGTGGCACTCCTGGGTGGAGGACAGAATGAAAGTCTTCTGGTTTCTCTTCATCTGTTCTCTCCATCAACAAAATGCCCCCAAACACTCGTGCCCAGGGAGACTCTTTGACGATACTCAGCTCAGAGCTTGCCTGACCAATTTCAAAAGTGGGAAGAACAGAGAGAGAAACCTGCCAGGCTCCACTCTCAACAATACAGTACTTGCAGGGCCTGAGGGCAGTATCTGCAGCTGCCACACCTGTGTCTTCTCTCCAGCTCCCACAACCTTCCTTCTTTATGTTGGTTTAATTTCAATTTAGTTAGTTTTCAGTATGGGAAGTTTCACCCTGCCTCAAGGAGCTAACAATCCCACAGCAGTGTGTGTGTGTGTGTGTGTGTGTGTGTGTGTGTGTGTGTGTGTGTGTTTGGGGGGTGTGGAGACAAAATCTTGGGAATTAGAAGTCACTCATAGACTCAGATGATTGCTTTATCTATTTGTGCTTCCATTTCCTTCTCTTTAACAATTTGAAAGTTCAAAGGATAGGTGATACTCTGGTGTCCAGGAGACCAAACCTACTTCCCCAGAAGTCTTGAATTAGTCTGCACAGCATTTTTCAAAAAACACTCTACACCTTCCCCACCATTCCTAATTATCTCACACTAAGTTTCTTCATTTTCATGTGACTGCATGGAGGATTTTGAATTTATAGCCCTTATATCAGATGATTCCTTAGTCCTTCCCAATCCTGGAACCGGCAGCAGACATGAAGCTTGGCGCTGCAGTCGGATTGCAACTTCGTAACTGTGTAACTCAAGCAAGTTTTGAAATTCTGCCTCAATTTCCATATATTCTAAATGAGAATAATCACAGTACCTATTTCCTAAGGTTATGATGAGGGCTAAATAAGTTTAACACATGTGCTGGATATGAGAGTAACTGCCTGAGAATAGACACTATGTATAGGTTAGCAATTATTTTTCTCTACTACCACTTCCATCACCAAGTTAAGACATATAACAAGAGAGTCAAGTGACTACATAAAAGAGTAATTGTTTTAAAGAGATTGACTTTCTCCTCTTTGATTCCAATGCATATGCAAATCAGATCTTCATCATCTGTCTTTAGTACTCTGATAGTAATCTCTCCTTTGCTTTTTTTATTAAAGCAAAATTCACGTAACATAGAATTAACCACTTTGAAGTGTACAGTAGCATTTACTACATTCACAATTTATACAACAAACCCCTTCATCTAGTTCCAAAACATTTCATCATCTCAAAAGTTAACCCTGTACACATGAAGAGTTATTCTCCATTCCCCCGGTACCCAGCTCCCGGAAACCACTACTCTGCTTTGTCTCCATGAACTTACCTACTCTGGGTATGTCCTATAAATTGAATCATACAATCTATGACCTTTGTGTCAGCTTTTATTAACTTACAATAATATTTTCTAGGCTCATCCATGTTGTGGTATGTATCAATTCTTCTCATATTTATATTTCATTGTATATATTTCATTGTAGTAATACATATTTTATTGAATAATATTTCATTGTAGTAATATTTCATTGTAGTAATACATATTTTATTTATTCTTTCATCCATTGATAAATTTCCTTGGCTTTTCTCTGTTACTCAAAATATAAACTTTAAAGTGTTTCTTCAAAGAAGTCTATTTGCCTCTACAGAATTATGCTCAGAGTGTTACTCTGGTCATCACACATATCTGGAATAGACCCTAGAAATGCCAACTGCTTGTATAAAAAAACATAAACACATAACATTTGCAACAACATTTTAACAGTTATTGATGATTTTTAGGAAAAAGTAGCATAATAGATGTGGTAGTTACATAATCTATTGTCACTTTGATACCGACGAGAAAAGAGGTGGAGTTAGCCAGTCAATCAGGACACAGCTTGATGACCTCATTTGGAGGTGGGACTCATAGCCACTCCTTGGGAGACATTGCAGTTGATAAGACACGTGGAGCTACACGAGTGCCCTGAGCTGGAGGAGCCATATGGAGACTCCTGACAATGATGAAGTGTTTACATTGAATCCACAAGACAGCCCACCTACTGGTCTATAGTCTTCCTTCATTCAGTGTCATTGCATATGTTTCTTGCATCTGAAGAGGACTTTACAGATTGGTATTGGACATATGGGCTAATATCGGACTTATGGACTTGATCTAGACTGGACTGGGATCTGTTCTTAATGAATACTTACTCTTTATATAAAGCTCTTTCTTATACACATATGAGTATCCTTGAATTTGTTTCTCTAGTCAATATGCACTAACACAGTAGGAAAAAAATGATATAATATTTTCTTGGGAGCCAAAAAGGAGGAAGAGAAGAGGGGTAGTGTTTGTGATGATAAAGCAAGATTGCCTTTGAACTGGTTGTTCCACAGAGAAGAGTAATGCTATTGTGCTAGTCTGGGTAGAGTAGAGAAACAAATTCATAAACGTGCATATGTATATAAGGGAGAGGTTTATATACAAGAGGAAGGGAACATTGAGAAAGCCTCCCAACCCAGTCCAGTCCAAGTTCATAAATCCAATATTAGCCCATACGTCCGATACCAATCCATAAGTCCTCTTCCGACTCACAAAGCACAGGAAATTACACCAGGACAATCACAGGCCAATGGGTGCAGAGTCTTGCATATCCAGTGATAGTAGAAGCATCTCAGTGCTGGCATGGGATCACAGCGCTGGTAGGGTTCTCTACATGGCTTTTCCAGCTTCAGAGGTCTGGTTCCATCAGGGTAAGCCCATATGGCTTCTTCTCCAGGAAGTCAGCCATGCATCTTGTCAGTAGAATGACTCCAAGGGACTGAGTCATGGGTCTCTCAGATTTCCCAGAATTCACAGGAGAAAGCCATGCCCACACCGAGGTCTCATTGGCTATCTCCAGATTGACAGACTAGACTCCACCTCTACACTCCGGATTCTGAAATTAACACAAGAGTACATGATTACCATAGGTATATTGCATAATTTAGATTATGGAGGACAAAGTACCCCCAAATTAATGTGTTGGTCAAAGAAAAAGTTGATCATTTCAAAATATAAAAGTCATTCCAGAGTTTATGAATATGTCCTCTTTCCCTCTGTGATAGGCAAAATAATGAATAGATGAATGAAAACAGAATGTAGTATATTACCTATCAACCTCTGCCTGGAACATAGGTAACAGACAACTCAAACATTGCACTGCCCTGTCTATGTTCACAAGTATCCCATGAGTATAGACTTCAGAATTCCAAGTAAGTTTTAGCAAGTAAGAAAACTGACAAATATGCAATATGTGAATAATGAGATCAGTGATTTGTCATTACATTATCAATGGGAAGCTAATACAAAATACGTAGGGTTCCAGCCAGTGCCCAACACACAGAAAGGTATCTCCTAGGAATTGAGATATTCTCCACAAGGATGATTCTCAATCCTCTCACATGTATGGGAGAGCTAGACATTGACTAAAGAAGACCAAAGAAGAACCTATGCATTTGAAGTATGGTGCTGACAAAAAAATATTGAGGGTACCATGGACGGCCAAAAGAAGAACCCATCTGTCTTGGAAGAAGACCAGCCCGCAGGTGCCTTAGAGACTTCCTCTCATGCATTTTGGACATGGTGGCAGGAGCAAGCAGAGCCTGGAAACTTGATAAAGGAGAAGGACAACAACAAAAAAGAGGAAGGTCCTCACCCAGATGGATTGAGACGATGGGTGGAGCCATGAGTTCAAACATAAGAAGAGTGGTGAGGCGGGCGCAGGACCAGGTGGCGTGTCATTCTGTTGTACGTTCGGGGGCTATGGGTCAGAGCTGACTCAAGGACACCAAATCACAACAACCACAGGATGATAGGCATGCCTTCATGACAAAGTGCGGCATGGGAACAGAGAGAAAACCAACATATGTACAGAGGGGACGGGCAGAAACAGAAAAATATAGCAAACACAAGGATGAGAAGCAGAAAATCACCCCTAGAGCTTGTTATACTGCAGGTGGAAACCCTGAACGTTTACAAATATCTTACGTGTTTGAAAACGCATTTCACAGCAACCTCAAGTCGGACAGACCTTGTGAAAGGTTTTAACAAGTGGTAAGACTTGTCAAATGAACTTCCAAGTCTCTAAATTTTCCAGTTAAATTAATCTGATCCTCTCCAAAGGGAGGAAATGAAACTCCCCCCAACCACCAAAGCCCCTCTTTCCACATAACGACTGATATGGCAAAGATAAAGCTTTGCTACATAATGGCCTCATTACTCTTGCTACAAAACATCCGTCAAATTTTGTTTAACATGTAGGGTAAATTCAAGAGAAATAAATAACAGTTTTCTGAAAACCCTTATGCCCACACAGGTATACATTAAATGAGTTATGCCTGACATAAAGTGTGTGTGTGTGCGGGCACACACACACACATACACACACTTTCTCAATTTCCTGGCAATGCACTTTTCCTTAAATATACAACCATCAAGCATAGAGAGAGAGTTGCAAATCAGTCCTCCTCTGCCTCCCCTCTCCCCACTTTATTCTTCCAGAAAGTCAAACCCAAACCAGTTCTGCACCTACCCAGCTGCCAGTTCCCAAGAACATTCACAACTCACTCACAGTCCTCCTAAAACAAACAGTACATAAATCAGAACAAAAGCTAACTGCATTTCAAAGCAGCCCTTTTCAACATTAATAGTGCCTTTGTTGTCAATAAACCTATATTTGACTTCATCTACAATATGTGTATTTTATTTATAAATTACTAATGCTTTTCCTGGAGCAGAATGGTCAAATAATCTACCCTGAGTCATGCTCTGTGAGCTACAACAGGAATATATATATACTTGATATATATATATATATATATATATATATCATTGAGGAAAGAAAACTATTTATTGTGAATATGTATGCATTAACCAATTCTGTGTGATCACCAGTACCTACACTTTCAATCCTACCTACCAGGAGGGAGCCAGTACTACATGGATTTTTATTTCAATGTCAGACAGGTAGAAAGTGGAATCCATAACTCTGCTGATCCATTCAACGCTGGTTATGCCTATTAACGCACACACACGCGCACACACACACACACACACACACACACACTAAAGTGGCCAGATGTCCCGCTTTTGGTGAGACAGTCCTGATTTTAAACAATTTTCCCACATCCCACGGCATTTTTAAAAAGTCCTAATTTTTGTAAAGCATGCATGACAAGCTAGGGAATGGTGAGAGATTGGGAAAGGAATATACCCTCTCTAGCCCCCCCCCCCCACCCCACCCCACACTACCCCTGGTCAATGGTGTCCTGCTTTACTAATGTTAAAATCTGGTCACTTTAACATATACACAACACAACACACCATTATTGGTACATTTGTCTAAACTGGTTCAGAGGAAGGGGGTGGATGTGTCTTACTGTTGTTGCTACTGCTATTTAATACCAAGAGAGAAACAACTACAAACATGAAAGAACCCTCCCACCCCTTAGGAAGGTAAAGAACTTCCAGGAACATTGACAATATCTTTCCCAAACTTCAGAGTCAAATTGAAGAGTCGAGCTACTTGCAGAGAGAAGTAGAGGATGACTTCCTCTTTTGTGTCTGCCCCAAATCTAGGACCCTTGAATATCTACTGCAGGGAACTCATGGTTTAATTTGGTTTGATAGTTAACACAACCACACCTCAGGCCTGTCAAGTCAGTTCTGACTCATAAAGATCTTATCTTGTGGTGGTGGTTGCTGTGGTTGCATGCCATCAAGGTGGTTCTGACTCATAGCCACCCTATGTACAACAGGAAAAAAAAACACATCTCCAAGTCCGGCACCATCCTCACAATTAGGTTTGGGCCCATTGCTGCAACCACTGTGTCAACCCATCATGTTGAAGTTCTTATACCTTTTCGCTGCCCCTCTTACTTCTAAGCATGATGCCCTTTCCCAGGGAGTGGCCTCTTCTATCTGAAGTACTAGCAACCCTTATAGCACAAGTAAAATTACCCCCGAGAGTTTCTTAGGCTGAGCTTGCTTTATGAGACCAGACTGATCACATGTTTCTCCCACCGAGTGATTGGTGGGTTCCAATCACTGACTTTTGGGTAGGCAGCAATGTATTCCGTTGAAAGGTTAAGTATCTCATATGAAAGGAGAGGAGAAGAAGGATAGCAATCCAAGAATCTTGAGCTATTCAGCTTAGAGGAAACTTTCACTCTCTGTCCCGTGGCGCAAGTGGTTGAAAGCATGAGCCACTTTTACAAAACAGGAGAAACCAAGAACAATTGCGTGAATATATAACATATATGGATTGACATTGAAACACCAAGACTTTTCCTGCGCTAGTTAGATGATTTTATGTCAACTTAAAGATATAGACAAGGAGTGTAGACATAGACAAGGAGAAAACAACAGGACCAACAGTTCCAGAAAGAGACTTGGGGGGGAGGAGAGAGGGGAAAGGAGCTGTGAGCAAACAACACATAGCCAGTAGAACAACTAGGAGATTAAAAGCAACAATGTGGAGTACGTAGAGATCCTGGTGGTGTTGGAGCAACAGCAATCTAGCTCAGAGGAATTATTAAAAGACAGAAAAAGGGTGAATGTAATGGTGGAGCCGGAAGAAAGTCAAAGAAAACAGCAAAGATCTAGGAAGCAAAGCAATGAATACAGGTGTAAACATACATGTGCACTTATTAAATACATTAAGACATAAAAATAGAGGTCTTGGTCTAGATACACATATTAATATAGCAATACATTGAGGAAGTAGATGGACTTTAGACCTCTGCCCAAGCCCTACCTCAATACAAGAACACTTTGTTCTAACAACCTGGCATTCTATGATGCTCACCCTCGCAAGATCACTGAAGACAAAATGCATGCATAAGCAAGTGTGATGAAGTTGGGCCGATGGTGGCTGACTTTCAAGAGATATAGCATCTGGGTCTTAAAGGTTTGAAGTTAAACAAGCAGCCATCTAGCTGAGAAGCAACAAGCCCACATAGGAGAAGCACACCAGCTTGTGTGATCATGAGGGTTGATGGGAACAGGTAATAGGCGTCAGAAGACTTGAAACAAAACAAACCCATATTGTTGAGAATGAGGGAGGTTGGAGCAGAGACCCAAAACCCATCTGTAGATGATAGGACATCCCCTCACAGAAAGGTCACAAGGAAAGGATGAGTCCGTGTGGTGGTCTTGGGCTTATGTTAATTTCATGATTGAGATGTAAGGGTGGAGTCTAGCCTGTTCATCTGGAGATAGTCATTGAGTAGCCAATGAGGCCTCCATGTGGGCTTGGCTTTCTCCTGATATATCTGGGAAATCTCGTGATATTTTCCTTGTGGAGATGAGAAGCTATCTCCCCAGTTGTTGCGAGTTAGTCTCAGAGATGATGCACTACGGACAACACAAGATGGCAGCCTCCGAGTAGCTGAAGCCACATGGCCTTGCCCTGATGGAACCAGACCTCTGAAGTTGGAGAAGCCACCTGGAGACCCCTGCCAGCGCTGAGTTGCTTATACCGTCACTGGATGCTGTTGATGGACCCTGAACCCTGGAAGTGAGGAGCCATGAGGGGAACCCTGCCAATGCTGGAACTCTGCACCCACTGACCGGTGACTTTGTGAGTCGGAAAGAGACATTATAGACTGGTATCGGACATATGAGCTAATATCGGACTTGTGACTTTGTACTGGACACGGTTGGGATGCTTTCATAATGTCCTATTCCTCTTATATATAAACCTTTTCCTTATATCCATATGCTTGTCTATGAATTTGTTCTTCTAGTCTACCTGGACTAATACAGTCAGTCAGGGCGCAGTATAGCACCACTGAAACACAATATTCCTCTGGTTATTTGAGGCTTCCTTAACTCCATTATCATAACCTCAATCCTGCTTTTCAGTTCTGGCTAGACTGGAGCATGTAAAAGCTCATGACACATGGAATCCCGGTCATATAAATGCCGCAGAAACCGAAATGTGAGTAGTAATACCAGAATGAGAGGAGAAGATGGGGGAAAGAGGAGAGGAAAGGGGAACTGATTACAATGACCTACACATAACACCCCCCAAGGGGACACACAACAGAAATTTGGGTGAAGGGAGACAGCAATTGGTATGAGATATAAAATAATATTCATTTATAATTTATCAAGAGGTCACAAAGGGAGGATGGAGGGGTAAAAAGAGGAACTGACATCAAGGACTCAAATAGAAAGTGTTTAAAAAATGATGATGACAATATATGTACACATATGCTTGATACAATTGAGGTATGGATTGTTATAAAATCTATAAGAGCCCGCAATAAAATGATCTTTTTAAAAAAAACTGTCAATCAGGCCAAATCCTGATGCTGTCTCCTTGACAGTGTGGCCTCCTTATAAGGAGAGCCAGAGGACCCTACCCCTGTCTCTCTGCCTTTCCCTTTCTTCTTGCTAGTCATGAGACCTGATGGAACCTGCCATGGTTCCACCAAACTTGGGTCCATGTGACTTTACCCATCAGCCTGCGATCTTCCTGCATTCTGCATCACTGAACAGAACAGTATGAGTCTGTAGAGGGACTTAGGGAATCATATCAGACTTATGGACTTGAGTTGTACTAGACTGGGATGTTTTCTTAATATATAATTACTGCTTGACACAAGGTTCTTTATTATACATATATGATTGTCTCTGGATTTGTTTCTCTAGTCATCCCGACCTAATGCACTTTCCCAAACCATCAGTATTTGCAAATAAACACCTGTGGTTCCATCTTCCAAATACCACAGATCCATGGCGAGTAAAAGTAGCAAGGCCTTCGAAAGACTGCCATGTCCAATCCGTCAAGAACTGAGAAAACAGTGGCAATGTTGTTGCCAGAATCCTGGGTTAACTATTCCCTGGATTTTACATTTCTATTCATAAAGAGTGAATCTCCTTCAGAAGTTAATAGAGTGGGTACCAATGTGAACACGGGGAAGGGCTGGGAAAGAGACAGACCTCTACTATGGTGATAACTGCCTTGTTTGTACTCCAGGAATCCAGTCGGGAATGAGCAGTATAAGTCCAAATTGATAGAGACCAACGACCTACCCTGTAAGGATGTATGTGCCTATTTCAGAGGAAGATGATCCATTCTCCTGTCTCAGAGTGTAGGCCAATCCTACCTATCCCAGGGCTATTCAACACTCCCCTCCGGCCTCCCTCTATCCTTATCACCTATGTCACCCTCCAGATTTACCACCAGAACAACGACCCCTTTCCCTATAGGGACTCTCAAGGAAAGTCCCTACAACTCCTCATTCACTTGGTCAAGAGAGGAAACCCAAGTTCACAATTTAGGGCCAGCTTATGGGCACAAAGAGTTCTAGCTCGCAGTTAGACTTAATCTATCCAAATCTAAATCACCTTTCAAAATTCATTTCTAATCTCACTTTTTCTTAAAGACACTTTCTCTCCTACATAAGTGCTAAGACATCTTAAGTTCTCTCACTCTACCCCCATTCTTCAATAATAACAACAGCTAATATGGAAGGAATAAATTTACTCCAAAATCAAGAGTATAAAATGGAGGGTTCCCGTCTCAGGGACCTACTGGCATCCAAACTTTTGCCCTCACCTCTCACTCTATCCCTTGAACCTAGGAAATCTTTATCACACAAACTTGCTCTTTCATATATCAAGCTTTCTTCTGAATCTTTTTTTCTTTGACTTGGGCCTAAACATTCAAAATTCAAAATCTGACTCTCTTCTCTGTTTTCTGTCAAGTCATGACTCAAAAGAAAATCCACTACCATGAAATCAATTCTGATGCAAAGTGACCCTGTGTTTGGTTTGTGAAACTGTACATTTTTATGAGCACACACATCCTTATCTTTTTCCTGCAGAGTAACTGGTGGATTTGAACTGCTGGCCTTAATGTTAGTAGCTCAAAGCCTAACCCGCAGTACTACAAGGGCTCCTTTTATCAAAGAAACTCTCTAGCTGCTTTCAAGTCAGTTCTGACTCATAGCGACCCCCTATGGGTTTCTATGGGTAACTTTGTCAGTGTAGAAAACCCAGTCTTTCTCCCGCAGAGCTGCTGGTAGTCTTGAAGTGCTCAACATGCAGACTGCAGTCCAACTCTTAACTACTACAACCACAAGGGCTCCTTGCTCAAAGACAGGTAAGCAGCAAATACTCAAGTCTATTGGAAGTGAATGGGGGGGAGTGTCCAAAGAAAATTTAGGTGGAAGAAAAATAAGACAAATATAGCTAAGTGAAGGTCGCAAAATAAGTATCCTGTCACACAAAAGAGTGCCTCTTTTGGGTTCGGTACTGCTCAAATTCCATAAGGCAGAGGAGAGGGCGATTCCACTAGCAGAGAATTTAGCCAGAGTCAAATAATCAGTAACCCACACAGGTATTCTGCCCCAGGTAATTCACACAGGCTTCAAAAGTTTGTTAGCTGGTTCATGTGCAGGGTGGTAGATCAGCATAATTAAGTATTACAGAATCAAATCACCAGATAAGTGAATAAATGATGGCATGTCCATCTATACAATAAAATATTATTCCATCACAAAGAGGAATGAAGCTCTGATACATACTTCAACACAAATAAAGCTCAAAAGCATACTAAATGATAGAATCCAGGCAGAAATGGTCATATAAAGGAAGATTCCATTTCTATTATGAAAAAAATTATATGAAGTATCAAAATATCCAAACCTGTAGAGATAGTATATAGACTGGCAATTGCCAGGGACAAAAAGTAGGGAGAAATGCAACTGCTTAATGTGTACAGGATTCTACTTTGAAATGAAGAAAATGTTTTGGAACTGGATAGAGGTAGTAGCTGTACAACATTGTGAATACACTAAACACCGCTGCATGTTCATTTTAGAATGGCTAATGTTATGTTATGTAAAATTTACCTCAATATTAAAAAAATAAAGTAGGAGGGGACAGGCTTGAATCCCAGGGGGTAAGTTACCTGCTTCAGTTTCATAAGTAAAATGTTAGAGCACTTGCACCTGCTCACCTCAAAGGATTGTTATAGGATTAAATAAGTTAATACAGTTAAAGGTGCTAAGAGTTGTGCCTGCCTCAGAGAATATCATTAATCAACAAGAATTATGATTTTATGCTTATCATTATCATCATCATCATCATCATCATCATCATCATCATCATCATCGTAGCATCATTTCTCCAGGAGGTCTCGGCAGACTGCTAACTGCAGCCAACTCACCAAACAGGGATTCCACCTTAGATACAACATGCCTATCTATCTGAACGAGGTTCTAGGTTCATCTCATTTTCAACAAGCCAGCCACTCTTTAGGATTCTACATCTTCCTTACCCAGCTTCCAACTCAAACATGATACGATAGCTTTATTGAGCCAACTGGGCCAATAGGAACATGTGGGTAGAGTTTCATCAGGGTGCAGCTTGATTGGAGGACTACTGAAATAAATAAAGAGAGGCAGCATTCCATCTCCCGCTTGCTTTTCAGTGGTCATACCAGCAAGCTACTGCTTCACTAGTTCTCTGCCTCAACTTGTGTGCTACACTACCTGTGAGTCAAGCCAACCCATGGACCACGTTGCTGGAGCTGGAAACTCCTTCGAGATCTGCTTCACCCCATTGATGTGTACATAGCTTGAGTTGAGACTGGTGGGTCCTGTCACCTTGCTTGAGTTCAAGGTTCCATCGGAGCCAGCTTTCTTACGCTTCTAAGCTACTCACTGTGGCTGATGCACACTGCTCTCTGCTGCTTGAAGGCAGGTTATGCCTGCCTTACCTGAGAGAAGACTCTGCTGTC
>PVJH01018022.1:0-40107 GCA_004026705.1 Nesogale talazaci | reverse complement strand
TGGCATTGTGTAGCAGCCCTCCACCGCCCCCCCCCCCCACCCCGCCAGAAAAAAATAATGGCCAGAAAAAAATCAGATAGGCCACTTGACAATTCCAGGTACTGTGAGACTGCTCTCTATTTTGTGGTCTGCTGTAATTACCCCATGTGGTGGACGGGAATAACTAACTAGTGACTTCCAGTTTATCAATTCCAGACTAGTCTGTTCACTTAGTAACTTAAATGAAATTTTTCAATGAGAATACATAACAACAGATCTCTTAACAGACAAAAAAATTTCTGAAAATCATAGAAATTTTGATAATAATGGTTCTTCAGAGCCAAATAAATAAATAAGTATAGGAAAATAATATTCTTCCCCAATAAAGCCAGCAGCTCTGTGCCTGGGGACCCTACAAGCCATTTCAGTATGAGAGCTACCCTGGAGGACCTCATGGGTCCCTGCCATTCAACTCAGAAAAACACTTAAAAGTAGTGACTACAAAAATTAAAAGTGTCTAGCATCCTACTGTTAATTAGCAATATTTAATTTCTATAAATTCATTAAATATAAGAGAACAGTTCAAGAATTGCTATCTCTATGAAAACTAAATGTTTCAGAAAGCCTTAATGAAAGACTGGAAATATTAAGGAAGAATCTGCACTTAGATACTATATTCCTCGGTGTCTAAAGGACCTGGCAAGAATGGCTTTCAAATCTACTTTAAACCAGGGCAGTGATGTGGAAAAAAAAAAAAAAGTGTTAAAATTTTTTTTAAAAACCTACTTTAAAAAAACTGAAATTAAAAATCAAATCATGTTTTTATTAGGGTACAGTGTGTAAAGAAAAACTAGAGACTTCCAACTTAAAAAAAAAAAAAAAGTTTGGTCCAAATCAAAAGATATGTAAACAAATGTAAATGTGAGTGCATTAAGTTTTACAATGGACATACACAGAACGGCCCCCTTTGCATTTCTGAGGCTGTAATTCTCTACAGGAGAATCTTCCTCCCATGGAGCCAACCAACTGGTGGATTCGAGCTGCTTACTTTGCAAAACCACTACACCACCAGGACTCCTTAGCAGCTAAGGTAAGTAAGAGAAGTCATCTGAGAGGGAAGAAAAGGATGGGCCCCCAGATTCTGTGAGGCCTCAAAAGCCATGGATACGGGTTTTTACTTTGTAGAATAAGAAGTCACTGTCGAATTTCTGTAAGTGATGTGGTCTGGTTGCTCTGTGTTTTAAGACCATTATTAGCTGGGGTAGAAGCAATACCAGTGAGGAGACTAACTATAGGCATCAATGCAAAAGTTCTAAGTCAGAATCAACTAGGTGGCAGCTGAAATTGAGACAGGAGAGGAGAATGGCCTGAACGAGGATAGTGGGCAGTGGAGACAATTTGAGATGGGACTCGATGTATTTTCAAGATAAGACAGAGCCAAGAATGTCAAGTATGAATGAGTAAGTCAGGATGACGCCAACAAAATGGAGCGTGAATAGTAGATGTAAACTACCATCAGAAGAAATGAGTTAAGAGGCTGCACTGGAGGCAGGTTTAAAAAATAATATATACCTGCTCCATGGTGACTATACTGCACATTCCAGTGACAATTTCAAACAGATTATTATTTGGAGTGCATAAGGGGCATCTGGGCTGCAGCTGAGAATATGGGCATCTTCAGCATCTAGATCTTTAAAGCCCTGAGCCAGGATGAGATCACCAGGAGTGGAGAAAGAAAGATAAACTGGGCATTTCAGCTGTAGGAATGAATAAAGGACCAGTCATAAAGAGAAAATGAGTAAAGCAATCAGTGAAGAGGAGAGAAACCCAAAATCCTGTCTTGGAAGGAGGAGCATGCAACTATTTAAGTTACATAGTATACAAACCAGTTTCCTGAAAGCAAACTTCACAGACAGTTGCAAGTTAGTAGATTGCAACAATTGAAATAGTTCAAAGAACTTGAGTCATTCAATGAAATGAGTAGTGCACTTCATTGTACTTCAGATACTGTATTTTTTTACAAACTATAAGGTATACAGCAGTTTTACTCTATCCTATTGGCTTACTATGAATCAGACTAAACTTGATAGTGCCAAGTTTAATTTTTTCTAGGTTTATAGGACAAGGTTATGAGGGTTAATAGGGTTCCCAAGACTCGATTTTTATAGAAGCAGACTGTCTCATCTTTCTCCCACAGAGCAGCTGGTGATTTTGAACCACCCGCCTTGTAGTTTGCAGCCTGTTACGTAGCCCATTGTGCCAGCATGACCCCTTTAATACACTGCAGGATCATGTAAGATAAGCTTAACTCTTAAAAACCAAACGTACTGGCATCAAGTCAATTTCTATTGTTATAAGCAGGAAAATTTTTAAAGGAGTGACTACTTTTATTGCACTTGCTTTATCAGAGTGAACTAGAACCAGAACCACTGTGTCTCCGAAGAATAATTATGCACTTCCTACCACACCGGTTTCTCTGAATCCCTACTAAAAACCATTCTTGGGCTGAGCCCCGGTAACGTAAGTGGTTGAGTGCGGAACTGCGGCCTGCGGGCTTGGCGGTGCAAATCCGGCAGCAGCTCTCAGGAGCGGCACTGGGTAGCTCCCATGACCACCAGAGGCAGTGATGCCCACAAAAATAAAAATAAATAAAAATAAAAAAACAATAAAAACCATTCTTGATAGTAAAAGTACATTTTGCCTATTTTAACATAAATCCAATTCAAAACCTGTACTATTAAAAAGAGAAAAGCCCAAATAACTTACACTGGCATTACTCTCAAAGGCAGAAAATATACTTAAACACCAAGGCATCAACATCAACCTGTTACAGTTATAAACTGTTTCCACACCCACACTACCCCAGTCTCAGACACAGAAGGCTAACGAAACATCTTAGCTCATGACACTAAGGTTGGCTGTTTAACTTCTGACTGCAGGAGAAAATTATTTATGTTCTTAACTACATCAATGTTTCCCTGGGATTTGCATGTCAATTACATTTTTAAGATCAGAACCCCCAAATTCATTTTCCAAAAAAAAAATTCATTTTCCTTCTCACAAAATGAAAGAGGAAGGAATGAAACTCCAATCTCTCTAAGTATAAGACTGATCATCAATGTCATTTCCAGAGAAATAGTTCCTTCATTCTCGCCTCTGAAGAAACTCAGGGTTTATCTTCAAAGTTACTAAAAACATGAACAAAAGACAAAACATGTGCTCTTAAGAGGTTATCCTCATGTATTTAAATATTCTTGTAAAGCAATCTTCCTGCCTTTCTTTTATTATACATTAGGTCAAATTCCTAAGTAGCCTAAAAACGTTGCTGGAGCTATTCAGTTTATTAATAATTTCACATTTTTACAAGGTCCTGGGAGATCTCTTGAATTAAAGCTTCTTTTGCTTAAAAAATGTAATATGAGCCTGCTATTAAAACTACTTCTTTAAGAATCTGAGCTTCTGCTGGCCCTCCTGTTCTTCTTTGGAAGTGGTCCTGATCGCAGCCGGCCTGGCCTCCAGGCCCTTGGGAGCTGCTGGGCTAGGAGACCGAGGCTTGCCACCACAGTGTGCATGGAGCTTCCCTCAAAGGAGGTGGGGTGGGGTGGGGTGGGGGTGTCACAGGCTGGTGGCTTAAAAGGAGGCAGAAGAGCCCATGCCCAGGCAGCCAGCCATAGCCCTCTTGGCTCCCTTCTTCTGGCACGGTGTCAGAGGAACCCACCTTATTCAAGAGTGGGATTTCTGTAGAGGAGGAGGAAAATAATTTTTTCTGTAATTTGTAAAATTGGGAGAAAGCAGCTTTCATGTTTGCTACTTTGACTGCTAGACCATTTCAAAGACAATAGAAATACTTTCCTACTGACCACTGGTGCCTGTAAAAAAAAAAAAACTACTTCTTTGATATAAAGTAAAATTTGAGATAAGAACTTACAAACAGCAATAACTAAGCCTCAAAAAAAAAAAAAGAAGCCTTTGTGACTTTCTGTTCCCAGAAAGATTGACAGTCTCAGGAACCCAGAGGCAGTTCTGCCCTGTCCTTCACGGTCACTCTGATTCAGAAACCACCTGAAGACAGTGAGTTAGAGGTTCTGCTTTTCAGGCCTTTTGAAAAGCCCTATTGTCTCATGTAATATACAACTACTAAATGTTATCTGCTTTCCCTACCAAAAGCAGAGAACCAATTAACCCATAGCACTCCCATAGTGAGTCCATAGCACTGTCCCATGAGATTTTTCAAGCTGCCATTTCTACAGAAGCAGATTGCCACACCCTTCTCTTGCAAGGCTGCTGGTTTGGAATCAGTGACCTTTTGTTTATTAGCCTAGGTATTTTCCACTCTACCACTCAGGCTCCTTCCACAGCAGATTACAGAACTAGAGGAGGCTTGAAGTGAGATTGTGAGTGAAGACTATCTCATCATGAGGAAGAGCATCCTGGATTTGGGGAGAATACACACTAAATGGGGAGCAAAACTGTAATATAATGGCTCTTCCTAAGGTTGTCCATGAACCCCTTAAAGAAAGGTTCGACAATATTCTGTAGTCTTTTGCTATGCAGAAGAAAAACAGAGATTCCTACTCCCATAAAGATCCACAACCTCGGAAAATCACAAGGACAGTTCTACGCTGCCCGATAGGGTCACCATGAGTCATCATCAACTGGATGACCGAGAGTTTGGTTTTGGGGTTTTTTTCACTTATTATGTTGACCTGGCTAAAAAATTTAAAAATTTCATTAGGCCTTGCTGTCCTTTCAGATTTTATGTTTCTCAGAAAGGCCAGGTTTGCTTAAGTAAAACACACCTCATTTTCTATGCACTCCCGATCACTGAGAAATTACTGAGTTTCTCTGACCGTGCAAAAGTGAAAAGACCAAGCCTAACAGGTTCCCTCACAACCAGCCCACAAGGAGCCCCGCTATTTCGTGTTAGGTTCTCGAACAACATAAGGGAAGCCTTCTCAGGAAATACATCAACTATGCCAATGACACGCGCGTCTATCCCAAGCACTGGCCAGCTCAAGAGGACTCCTCGTTTTTTTCCAGGAAAGAACGCTCTATCAGCGACTGCTGCCAGCCAAACTGGAGACACCGTTGCCGGTGGCCTGGAGCGAAGTCAGGAGATCGAGACTAACCTAATGCAGCCAAACTTCAAACTCTGTAATAAATTCAATACTCCGTGTTATCTTCTCGTGGGCTGCCTATGCAGATTCCTCAAGGCTTTCCAGAAAGCATCTCCAAAATCAGAAAGAAAAATAAAATTAAAAAACCCAACCACTTTTGCACTTCTCCACACTAGCTTTTGGGAAGCAGAGCTGATTCAAAGAGCGGCGAAGGGCTCCGGTGCTGACCCGGGGCTGACTGGCACGCAGGAACTTACGAGAGTCCCCCTGCCTCCGAGAAGGAAGGCTTCCAACGCGCCGCCCGCTCTCGAGCCCAGGGATGGCTGCAGCCGCTCGGGGGGCGCCGGCTGCCCGACCCGGGGGCCAGCACGCAGGCCCCTCTCCGGCGGGGCTGCACAGGCCACGCCGGCGGTGGGATTACGGCGACCGTGCGGGCGACGCCGTTTCCGCGGCGGTGCCCCACCACCCACGATCTCATTGTTGGAACTCGAGGGGGAGGGGGGCCATGGAGGAAGACACACCCCTCCGGGACAGGAAGGGAGAACTTCGCCCGTCCGACGTGCGGGTCCGCGGATGCCGAGAAACTCTCCCAGCCCCAACCGCCCCCGCTCCGCCCGGAGGGCGGGGGCGCCGCAGCGCGGGGTCCCCAAGTATCCGGAGGGCGCGG
Source organism: Nesogale talazaci (assembly GCA_004026705.1). Taxonomy (NCBI): domain Eukaryota; kingdom Metazoa; phylum Chordata; class Mammalia; order Afrosoricida; family Tenrecidae; genus Nesogale; species Nesogale talazaci. Next base: position 34,344 of record PVJH01018022.1, on the reverse strand, counting down.
CGGGGGCTGAAATTCCAGCATGGCGTAAGCGGGGCCCAGCTCTGGCCCAGGGACGCCGCCGAAGGCGTGCTCCCTCTGCCCCGCGGCCCGGGCGCCGGTAATCCGCCTTTCCTCCCGGGGGCCCTCGGGTCCGGCTAAAAATAGGCGTCCGGTCACCCCGGGGCCCTCCCGCCGCCCTCGGCAGGCGTCCCTGGGGGAGTCCTCGGCCGCCCTCCGAGGCGCCCGCCAGGCCGCCCCCGCCCCCCAGGCCGGCCCGGCCGGGTGCCGACCGGGAGGCCTAGCGGGCGGACGGCGGCCCAGCCCCGCGGCCGCGCCCCCAGCCCGCCCCGGAACCCCGCGGCCAGCGCCACCCTCCCCCGCGGCCGGCGCCCGGGCCCAGCGCGGCCTGCTCGCCCTCACCCTGCGCAGCCGGTGCGGCGCCGTGCGGCCCCAGAAGGAGACGAAGGCGCGACGGCCGCCGGCAGCACTGCAGCCGGGCCCGCCCGCTCCCAGGCGCCGCCGCCGCCGCCGCCGCCGCCGCCGCAGTAGTCGCTCAGGTGCCGTCGCGCCGCCCGGCAGGAAACGGGCGGCTTCGGGGCGGGGCGGCCCCGGCACGTCCCGGCGTCTGGGCCGGCGGGGCCCTGAGACCGGCCTCTTAAAGGGACAGGCGCCGCGGAGCCCAGCCACCGCGCCACGCCGTGGGACGTCCCCCAGGCAGCAGAGGGTTTCCTCCGGAGAGAACGCGCCGCCGCCGCCGCTGCGCGGAGGATGGGCGCTCGGCCTGGGGGGCCGGCGGGGCGGGCATCCCCTGCGTGCCAGGCCCTGCTCTCCGTGCCCCCCGCCCCCGCCCCGAGCTGATGTGGTCTTGCCTGGTCCACCTCGCGCAGCACCGCCGGCTTTTTGGTTTTGTCTTTGCATTATACTTCAGGTACTAGATTTCACCCGACCAGCCCCGGACTCGGCTGCAGAAAGCACAGCGTCATGAAACGATCGCTTCGTCTCCCCGTCTGCAGAGCTTCTCTCTTCGACTTCTCTTGCGGGCAACTCCAGCTGCGATTGGAGAGCGAACTTGGAGCCGAAGAAAGGTCGGGCGAGGACCCAGAAGCTGTTGTGTCTGTCTCGGTCCATGCGTAACTGGAAGCCGCCGAGAGGAGAGATCGGTCAGGAGCCCTGCTTCTTGGTTTGCTCTTGGCTACCAAGGATGGCAGGGGCCCCTGGGGATGATACTGCCCATCAGTCTCTCACGAGCCCGTACTCGCCTCGCTCTCTTCCATCCGCACAGGGGGTCCGAACTCAAAACCATGCAGAGGTCTCCCGAGTGCGGGCAGGAGCGACGTCTAAAGCGAGGTCTCCCCGCGGACGCCCGAGGAGGGAAGCAATGAGCGATCCCTCAGGAATGGAGAGCAAGCTCAAACAGAGGTTTCTCCGCAGGGCGCCTCGTTGAAATCCCTTTGGCTTTTGCTTTCGAGCCTTGTTTTTCCGGGCATTTCCTAAGGGCCCGCAGAAAGCGAGCACGATGTAGTAGGCTGCGAGAGTTCAGTAGGCTGCCGAAATCAGCCAGGCGTCCCGCTCTGCGTCCTCCTAAGTTAGCTTCAGAAGTGTCCTCTTTTTCCTTTCTGGTAGGATTACTCGGGGGCCCTCCGTGACCCCAATGCCCTGAAAGCCTAGCCCATGGCTGTCTTCCGAAGTCATTGGTTTCCCCAGACAATAGGCAAAACGCATTACTTCTGTACAGTGTGAGGGCTCTTGATTAACTTACCGCGAACCCACCTGCTGACCTCCGGTGAGCGGGAAGATTTTCCAGACTTTCATACAGCCACGGGGCATCGCAGAAACGGTCCCCGTGAGACTCACTGGCGAGTCGGCAGTGAGGAAGGGCTCGTGTGCCCCCTTTCTTCACGTCAGCGCTGGGTTCTGTGCGCCACTACCTGAAACGACGACCCATAGACGTCTGTCAGCTTTTCTAAGCGGTTGAACTTTGTATGACTTCCTGCAAAGGGAAGTGCTTCGTTCTTCATAAGCTTTGCTTGTGATATGTGAACGCAAAGCAAACGAATGAGGAGAAATGCTATGCCTGCCGAGCCCTATTGGAAATGTACAAGAACCCCCTAAGTTCTGGAGTTGAGTATAAGAGAATATAGTGAACTATCTTTAGGCCTACAGTTTACCTTGACTGCTTACCCCATCCACGACAGTGAAGCCAGCAACCAACTTGCAAAAAAAGAAGGAACACATCCCCTTTCTGAGGTCCCACTTGTAACAACTTGGAGTTTAAGATTTTTTTTAAATTTAATGTTACACTGTTACCCACCGTGAATAGGACACATCATTTTTTTTTTCAATATAAAACGTGCAGTTTATGGGGTACTGCCTTCTAATTTACAATTTAATAGGCCTCCTCTCCTTCTCTCCCCCCCCCCCCCCCCCAGCCGAGAGGCTGGCTATTCCTGTTTTACCTAAAGAAGGCTTCCTGGAAGTGGTGAATTACTCAGAGATTTGAGTAACACATGGGTAACAGATTCTATCTCCTGACTCCACCTGATTAGAGATGGAAGCAATGAAAGTATAATTGATAGCAATTAACAGTAAGTGAAAGTTGCACTCTGGGCAACTCTGCTGCAAAAGACACCTTTAAGATATGTATGAATTTCTGTATAGGATATCCAGGGTAACTGTGTCTATTGCGACAGTAACTGGGTTAATAATTATGTAAAGGCATGGCAGAGGAGGTAGGGTAGGGTGAGGGAATGGGACGCTAACAAACGAGTATAAGAAGAACATGTTCTGAAATATATAGTAGCAATAATTGCACAACTCTTCTTAATATGATTGAATGATTATATTATATGATATGTGAATTACATGCCTGCCACTGAAACGCTAAAAATAAAAGAATGTGGGCTGAGCCCCGGTGGCATAGTGGTTGTGCAAGGGACAGCAGCCCACTGGGATGGAGGTTCAATTCCAGCAGTGTTTCCACAGGAGCAAAGGCTGGGCCTCCTACTCCCACCACCAGAGGGCAGTGATGCCCTAAAAAAAATAAAAGAATGCTGACAGCGATAGGATAATACCCAGCAACCCATAAGGAGGACCAGTCCATACAGCTATTATTCAAATTTGTACAACCACCACTAAAGACAAAAGGGAATAAGCTGAAGATTACTACCAACCAGCACAGTCTGAAACTAATCAAAAATAAAGTCAGGATGCATTGATTATTCCAACATGACTGGAATGCAAAAGTTGGAAATCAAGAAGACAAAGCAATATATGCAAAATATGACCTGGGTGACAGAAATTATACTGGAAATCCATGGTCTAGTCAATATTCTTTGCCAACCATAATTCAGTGACATCAGTCCTTCCCCAGCCTTCCTTATCCATTGTCCAGCTCTCATATGCCTATGAGGCAACTGAAAATACCATGGCCTGCATCAGGCACACCTGAATCCTCAAAGTGATATCTTTGCTCATTAGCACTTTGAAGCAGTCCTTTGCAGCAGATTGGCCCATTGCAGCACTTCATTTGATTTCTTGACTGCTGCTTCAGCGGGCATTGACTGTGGAGTCAAGTAAAATGAAGACTTGGCAACATCTATATTTTCATAATGCTTCTCGATCCAGTTGTGAGCATTTTTGTTTTCTTTACATTGAGGTGTAATCCGTTGTGAAGGCTGTAGTCCTTGATCTTCATCCAGTGCTCCAGGTCCTCTCGCTTTCAACAAATAAGGTTATGTCATCTGCTCATTGCCTTCCTCCACTCTTGATGTCCTGGTCTTCATACAGTCCAGCTTCTCAGATCATTTGCTCTGCATTTGGATCAAATGAGTATGCTGAAAAGACACAGCTCTGTTGCACACTTTTCCTGTTGCCAAGCCACTCAGGGTTCCCTTACTCTGTTTGGATGATCGCTTCCTGGTGTATATACAGGTTCCAAATGAGAAAAACCAAGTATTCAGGAATTCTCATTCTTCTCAGGGGTATCCATATTTTTCTTTATGATTCACACAGTCAAATTCCTTTGCACGGTTAATAAAACACAAGTAAAATTCTTTGGCACATTCCTGCTTTCAGCCAAGCTCCATCTGAGGCCAGAAATGATGTCTCCTTGCACACCCTGAACCCAATTTGAATTCATGGCAGCTCCCTGTCAACTGCATCCATTGCACACAAGCTTTTTTAAGCCTCTTCCTTCATTTTTTGTCCATAGACTCTCACTGTTGCAATTCAAGGCTTGATTTTTTTACTTCCGTTCTTTCCTCTTGATAAACAACACCTAGTGTGTTCTCCTCTTTTGGCTTTCTAACTCCTAGTCTTTGCACATTTCAGTAAAATCCTTTTGTCTTCTTGAGCTGCCCTTCAGAAGTTTTTGTTCAGCTCTTTTGCTTCATTATTTCTTCCTGTTGCTTTGACTTCTCTGTGTTCTAGAACCAGTGTCAGAGTACCCTCAAATAGCCATTTTGATCTTTTCTTCCTAGGGTGTATATTTAATGGCTTTTTTGTTTGTTTTCTTCATGCATCATGTTCTTGATGTTACAGCGTAACTTGTCTGATGTTGGGACCATTCTGTTCCATTTATCAAATCTGTTCTTAAGTCATCTCTGAGTTCAGGTGGAATATATCCAGGGCCTATTTTGATCCTTGTGCACTTGTTCTTATTTTTTTTTAAGCTTCAGCCTTGAACTTGCATATGAACAATTAGTGCTGTGTTCCACAGTCAGTCTGTGGGACTGTTTCCATCTTATTTCAATTTTCATCATTCTTCTTTCCTCTGGACAGGGAGAGACTGGTAGTTAGTTACACATTAGATGGCCACTTACATGCTTCTAAGATGCCAGTTGCTACTCAATAAAATAGGATGTGGATATTGGGACTATGTGATGCCGGTTGACTTTGGTGCCCCAGAGCTCATTCCAAGGTGTCTTGTTCTGTCCAAGAAGTTCCCACACTTGTCTCCTTGTATACACCACCATATCCATGAATATAGTTGCAGCAGAGGTAAATTTCATTGTGCAAATATCCGCCATCAAACCTGCTTAGCCTGCATGTCTACACTTACATCTCTTGATAGACAACTATTGTTGCAGGATTGTGAAAATACGGGTATTTACCTTTGTTGCCTTTAACTTTTGCACTTCTCCCAATGTCCTCCTCTGCCCCCATCATTCTTTACCAATGTTCCCCTTACTTTCTACACCCTCCCTTTCATGGAGTACTTGAAATCTACTTGGCTTCCTCTCCGTCTGGAAGTTCTGTAACAACATGATCCCCTCTTTTTACTTTGTAACTATTTTCAGTACAAATTGATAGCTCAGGTTCCTTATTTGCAGTTTTGTCCCAAGATACCAGGATTTTCATGCATTTCTGATTGATTTGGTCCTTCAAGTCTTTGTGAGAGAGGGTCTGCCTAGTTCACCATCATGGTAAGAAGATCAGGACTATAAATCTTAACAGGAGAAGACAACCTCATCTTTCTCCCTTGGAACTTCTGATGGATTTGAACTGCTGACCAATGTCTAACCCTCAACACCACACAGGATCCTTAACACCTTATTACAGCTTCTAAATATAAATATTCTAAAAGGCCATGAACCAAAACCAAACACTCCGCCATCAAGTTCATTTTTTTTCCGAAGTATATATCATCCACTCCATTGGTGATATGGTTTTTTTAATTAAATGCTTTTATTATATACACTTAAATCTCTTATTAGAATTCACACATTCATCCATTGTGTCAAGCACATTTGTACATATGCTGCCATCATCGTTTTCAAAGCACTCTCTTCCCACTTGAGCCCCTGAAACCTGCTCCCCATTTCTTCCTCCTCCCTCCCCTCCACCCTCCCTCACCAACCCTTGATAAGTTATAGATTATTGTTTTCATATCTTACATATGAAAATATCTCTGTCTCCCCCTCTCCCACTTTTCTGTCCTTCATTCCCCTGGGAGGGGGTTCTAGATGGATCCTTGTGATCAGTTTCCCTTTTCTCCCCCACACCCCCTTCCCCTAATCCTTCTGATAGCTCTATTCTCATTGTTGGCCCTGAGAGTTTTATCTCTCCTGGAGTCCTGTGTTTCGGACTCTTCTCTGTAGCAGGGTGCATGTTTGAGTCTAATCTGATTTGCAAGGTAGAATTGAAGTCATGATAGTGGGGAAAGGAAGCACCAAAGAACTAGAGGAGAGTTGTGTGTTGGGGCTACACCGCACCCTGACTGGCTCATCTCTTTCCTGTGCCCCCTCTGTGAAGGGATGTCCAATTGGGTATGTTTTTGTTCTGGATCTTAGATGCCCGATACCCAATCTCATCAACACCTCATGATCACACCAGCTGGTGTGCTTCTAGATGGGCTTTGTTGCTTCTCAGCTAGATGGTCGCTTGTATATCTTCGAGCCTTTAAGACCCCAGACGCTATCAAGTTGATTCTTACTCACACCGACACTGCATAGGTCTTCCAAGCCTGTGTGTATCATTAAAGGAGGAAACGGCCTCATCTCTCTCACGCAGAGCAGCTGATGGGCTTGAACCCCTTGTACTGAGCAGCCCTTCCCCAATCCCACAGCACCACCCAAACTCGAAAACAAGCTGGTGTGGAATGCTTGTCGGAGCACAAAGAGGGCCTGCAAATATCTTCCCTCTCACTTTTTTTTTTTGCTTGTTTTGGGGGGCATCACTGCCCTCTGGTGGTGGGAGTAGGAGGCCCAGCCTTGCTACCAGCCTTGCGACCCAGTGGACCGCAGTCCTGCGCACAACCACTACACCACTGGGGCTCAACCCCCCTCTCGCTTTTAAGGCAAGCCCCTTCGTAGCCCATGAAGACCGTCTGAATCACTGTTACTTCTTGGAACTGCATATATAATTAAGCAGCAAGGTTAGAGTTGAGATGCTTACTGCCTCTCTTGGTTCTGGAACATTTCTATTGTTTCAACCGAAACCTTGAGCACATTTTGAAGTTGCACATTCATGGGAGCGAATTTGGCAAATTTATGAGGAAGTAAAAAAGAAAATAACTGTCATTTCACTACAAGTGATAATCTCTAGTAAAGTTTCTTTTTCTTCCAGCTTTCTTTTGTTTTGTTTATGCTGGGCATGTTTTTATTATCATTATGACTGTATATACCAAGTGAGGGAAAACACGTAAAAGTTTTAGAAAATGTTATATTTCAGATATTTCTTTTTTAGCCTGTAAAATTGACTCAGAGGGAAAAAAAAAGATTAACTCAGGAATGTGGCAGCATCGTTACATAGTTAAAGATGCCAAAGAGGGGAAAAAAGAAACTGTGACAAATTATCATTGGTTAGCTCAGCATTCATAATAGATCTAAAACATTTTGGTTATAAATGAAGGATCATTGCACATGAACTGGATATTAGAGAATATTAAAAGATTGTTGTTTTTTTTAGATGTGATAATTCATCTGTTTACAGCACCTACTATTTTGGCATATAAAAGAGACCCTAAATCTCAAATAAGAGAAAAGTTATTAAGTCTTAAGTGGGAGAAGACAAGAGAAAGAGTCATGGGGTGACCATTAGCGTGAGGGTGAAATGGCCCCAAGGGTTTATGGAGAACCAGAGGCGTCATTAGGACATGGAAAGACTGTGGTCACGTTAGGTTCGACAGAAGAGTTTACAAAGTTGGTGCCAGCAGCCAGGACATGACTGTGCTGTGCAGTTCCAGTATGGCAATGCAGCCAAGCCCTTAACGGAGATAGATGATCCATCCCTGGGCTGGTTAGGGGGTTGATGGTAATCGTCCTCTGTCTGAGCGCAAGACTGTTCACCTTCCTGGTTACTCAGATGGCATTCGATGGAGGTTTAATCCACATGGGGACTCTGCGAGTAGATTTTGGGCTTTCACTGCTATCTGTGGCCTTTTGCAAAACTGCTCAGAATTTAAACTCTAAGACATTTCTGTGTCAAGAACACTCTTACTTTTCAGACTTGCCTACCAAAGTGCATATTTAGGAATACAAAGGTATTATGTGTATAGCTTACTTTCTTAGTTGTTTTTTTTTTTTTGGGGGGGGAGCATCACTGCCCTCAAGTGGTAGGAGTAGGAGGCCCAGCCTTTGCTCCGTGGAGCTAGAATCGAACCTCCATCCCAGTGGGCTGCAGTCCCGCGCACAACCACTACGGCACCGGGGCTCAGCCCTGGCTTACTTTCAAATAATTCAACAAAAATGTAAATTATTTCTTAAAAACCTTGCCATTGATAAATAATGACCTAATAGGACAGAGTAAAACCCACAGGGTTTCCTAGGTGACCAGTCTGTCTCCTGTGGAGCAGCTGGTGAGTTTGAACCACCACCCTTCCAGTTAGCAGCTGAGCGCTTAGTCACTGTACATTCAAGACTCTTTAAGTATAAATACACACACACACACACATCCATATATAAAGAGATAGAGTGAGAAAGGGAAAATGAAATGGCGAAATGTCCACCAATGCTGAATCACAGTGTATTAAGGATTGAATTGTGTGTCAATTTGGCTGGACCACGATTCTCAAGGTTATCCATTTTTGCGATCTGAAGCCATTATCCTATGTGTTGCGTATCGTCACACCTCTGAGGCAGGATTGGAGACTGTTAACAAGGAAAGATGTCGTGGGCAAAATTAAGCTGTAGCTTGAGTCCCTCTCCTTTGATATCTAAAAGGGATTAAAGAACAGAGAGCAGTAGGACTTCCTGCAACCAAGAAAGAAGGGCTAGAAGGAACCATGCCTTTTGGACACAAGGTCTCCAGGCTGAGAAATTCCCAGACCCAAGAGAACAGAGATGGCAAGGGCCTTCCTGCAGAGCTGGCAGGGAGAGAGAGAAAGAGAGCAAGAGAGAGAGAGAGAGAGAGAGAGAGAGAGAGAGAGAGCCTTGCCCCAGAGTCTCCTGCATCATCACTAGTTTTCTGCACCAGGAGTCACCGTGGGGGGTATTCCTGGTATACAACCACTAAACCCAGTGATGAGGATGCAATTGTACCGCTCCACATGGCCACTGCTAACATGTCTTTCATCCTGACCAGGCACACTGTAGGGAGGAGCCAACGTCTGAGGAATCAGGCAAGAGACTGTGGATATCCCAGTAGAAACCAGCCCCATTGCTGGACAAACCACTTTTAAGCCCATGACCTGTTAAGTGCTGACCAGTGGCAACAAATCAAAACAAGTCAGCACATATTAACACCATTTATGGCACCATGTATGGCATTTTGAGTACAAAACACACTTTTACTCCAAAAATGGTGCTCACTCTTTGAATCACACCCTTTTTGCTGGATTCTATTTAGCCCCTCCAGAACAACTCTCGACTTCCAGTCCATTCTTTCCCTGTCTCTTTCCTTACCAAAATATGATATCCCATAATTAACTTTCATGGGCTTTATTCCATTTACTTCTGCCTGCTTTCCCAATTGATCCATTTCCTCTCAGTCAATTTTTAAGAATCGCCTTTTAGTACTTTCCTCTACTGTGTGATAGTGTACATTTATGAGATTCCAAGACCCATTACAAATCATTATTCCCACTGTGAAGAAGTCATTCCACCTGATGCTGACACTCGTGCCACAGAGCTCTGGATGCCAGCCCTTTGCATCTCCTTGGGACCCTTATTCCATCAGCAGTACCCTTACTCTGTCTGTGCTCAGTCTCTCTTCTCCCTCAGCCAGCAGCTTCTAGAGTTGCATCTTCTTAAAAGGAAGTAGCATAGTTCCTTCCAACTTCCCACCACTTCTTACCTCCCCGACTCCTTCAGGATCTGTTTGGTTGGTTAGTTTTTTAGCTGGTTGGTTGCCTGATTGGTTGGTTAAGAGGGGCCCAACTCACTTGACTGGGCATTCTCACTTGACCTTCATTCCTCATGCTACAGCAATCTGCCCCTGCTCCCACAACCTGTTCTGAAACAACTCTCACCAAGTCACCAATGACGTCCTTCTAACTCCTTTGGAGCGTCTCAAGGCTTTACCTGGTAGAACCTCTCTGACACAGAAGATACAGTTGACTTCTCCCATCTTCAGAGACTCTTTCCTTGCCTTCCATCTCAGGGAGCGCTGCTGACGTCGAGGGCTCCACGCTGAGCTGTTATTCACAAGATCGGCCCCTGGAAGGCACCAGCTGCTCCAGGGGAGAAAGGCGAGGCCATCTTCTCCCTTAAAGACGTACAGGCTTTGGAAACCCCAAGGGGAAGTTCTCTTCTTTTCTAGAGTGTTGTTATGAGTAAGAAAGGACTTGTTGGCAGTGAATTTGCTTTTTGTATGTTGGGGTGTTTTTTGTTTTTAAGAACCTTATGTTCCTTCTCAGTCACTTGGTTTTTCTGTCACGTTTGCATTCCAGCATTTTCCCTGCTGTTTTCTCAAGTTATAGTCCCTGGTTTTCGATCAAAATCTGTATCTCAAGGCAAAGTCAAGGCCTTGGTTGCCCTTTGCACCCCTGACCAAAAAGGAAAAGGCACCTTTGATTTTTGAAAGCACAGTTTGTCCTGTCTGTGTCTTTTATTTTAATCTGTTTACTGAGTAATTGGTTAGGCTGCTGATTTTACAGTGAGGTGCTGAGGAAGAAAGACCTCTGTAGCAGGGTCAGCAATGGAGGATCTTATTGCCAATTGAGCTTTGTAACCCAGCAGATGCAGTGGTGCCGGCATATCTGTGGGGCATAAGAACACTGGGCAGAGTTTCTAGTAAGACCTGGATGTTTGGAGAACACAGCTATACTAAATGCAGCTGGACCCTGGTAAAGATCAAGTGAATGACCCGGGCCACCCAGTGACCTGATGCCCTGACCACTCATGATGCTCTGTGTTGCCTGATGTACCAAGCAAGAAAACATGTAGCCATCAGAGAGCAGCTTCATGATCAAACAGGTGTGGCTTAGCCCAGATCCAGCATGAAAGGTTCTGAAGGCACAACGAGTTCAATAAACAGGTGTCTCCGATCACCAGGAGAACTTTCCCTGCTTCTCTACAACTTCTGCTTCACCCTGACCTGATGGTCTCATAAGGAATGCCATTTGACCATGAAATAAAAGTGTTGGTTCTAAAACTGATTGTGGTGATGATTGTGCAATGCTTCTTGGTGTGATTGAATTATTAAATTGCACGATATGTGAATTATATGTCAATAAAACTGTTGCAAAAGTAAAATTTGAGCCAGGGTTAGCAAGGCATGCACACAATGTGTAGACATCTGTTGAATATAAACTGCTATAGAATCCCAATCAAAGGAAGATACATTTTCTCAGTGGGCAAAATATCAAGTACATCTGGTTGTTCACTTTGTCTGAAAGAGAGATGATGTGTTTACACTGATTCCTGGCCTGAGAACTGGGGAGATTGCAGAGCTCATAACAAGGAGATTTGGGATAGAGATATGTGGATGAGCTCACTTAGAAGGGACATAGAGTTTACTTCCTTCCCCCTGTGAAGGCTTATGTGAGCGCATAAAATAGAAATTCTCTATAATCAGGTGATATTGTGGATTAAATTGAGTGTCACCAAGAGATATACTGATATCCTAACACTTGGAACCTGTGAACTTGACTTTATTTGTATAAAGAATCTTTGAAGATGCTATCAATTAATATAAGGTCATATTGGTACAGACTATGTCTTAATCCCACCTAAGTGGCCCCTTATTTTTTAAAAAAGGAAAACAGAGTCATAAGACTGAGAGAGGAAAATGAGAGTCATGTAATGATGGAAGTAGACAAAACTGCAAGCCAAGGAGTTCCAAGAATTTCTGGAAAGCCACCAGAAGCTAGGAGAGAGGTGCAAAGAGCTCCTTTTTCAGAGCCCTCAGAAGATATCAACACAGTTGACATGCTGGTTGAAATATGTAGCCTTCAGAAGTCAGACAATCATTGTTTTTCAAAAGTCACGTATTTTGTGGTATTTGTTACAATAGCCCTAAAAAAATAATAATACAGAGGATGACGATGAGCATGTGTGTGTGTGTTCAACCTCTTTCTTCTTAACGTACAACCTGTTGAATGGGATCATGATCATAGTGGCCATAGCAGAGATGATGGCTATGTTTAGTTCAAACATGTGAACTTCTCTTCACCAAGCCTAATCCAGCTACCACCACTGCAGAATGCCCAACCTGTCCACAGCAGAAACCTACATATATTCTGGGGAAGCATCAGCTGTTAGGTGGCAGGTTAATGATATTAAACATCTCCCATCAAAGAAAGAACAGTGATTGGCCCTCACCAAAACAAACACTCATTCTAGATAGAGATTTTCCTTTCCCTTCCTACAAAATTTCTGCCAGTACAACCATCTGTAGACTTACTGACTGCCTCGTCGCTGGCATGGAATCCCACACAGCATTATTCTCACAAAGGAATTCATTCCACTGCCAAAATAGGGAGATGATTCAAAAGATGGCACTTTAGAATGACTGAGTGTCTATCCCAATTTTTGCATCAAACATGGCAAAATATCTTGCAGCATTAAGGTGCTGTTCTAGAACATGCAATGTATGCTGGAAATCACCTACCGATATATTCTGCACCTTTTTAAAGACTCCATAAGCTACATATATAGGACTTGAAACCAAAGGCAGAAAGTGAGAGCAGCTCTTCACATTATTCTACCCAATTATCTGCTTACAAAAATGCTGCTGCTGGTTACTGGACTTTGCAACTTTAGAGATCTTAAAGGAAGGTTTGTCTAATAATTGTGACCTCTGTGTTTCAAAACTGAAAAAAAAAACTCACTGTTCTCTAGAAACTCATAAAAAATCTCTTCTCAATGAGGGTTTGTTGATGAAGGACTTTGGTCTTTTAAGCATTGAACATCAGTTTCATTTTCTATTGTGTCTTGGAAATGACATCAGTCATTGTGGAGAGGTCTGTTTCCAGATGGACTTGGCTTACAGCACCAACCACAGCATAGGACTCAGAAACCAAGATTCAGATTTGTTTCATTTTATGTTAGAAATGAGGAAAACAATGCCCACTCATAAACCCTCCGCTGGTGCCATGGGGTTCCCAGATCACTAGTCTTGTGTCATGTTAGTATGAATCCAGCCTTCTCGTTTCCAAAGGACAGCAGTAAAGAGGAGCAGGAATTCCAAAGGCAGTTAGCCACACCGTTAAATACTCACCAAGAAATGTTCATGACGCTTAGGAAGTCACGCCAGGAGTTATCTGAGGCCACCTCCTGAAGATCAACAGAAGAGAAAGACAATTTCTACTTGCAGCCAACAGCCAAGCAAAGATGATTTTTTAAAAAGACATGTTTGCTTTTTCTTCTTTGAGCTTTAAAATTCATTTTTTTGGCATGTGCCTTTATTTTTTTTCCCCTCTAGAACAGCAATTCTCAACCTCCCTAGTGCCACAGCTCTTTAAAGCAGTTCCCCATGTTGTGGTGACCTCCCTCCACCACCACCACCACCCCCCCCCACTGTAAACTTATTTTTGTTGCTACTTCCTAACTGTCATTTTGCTACTGTTATGAATTGGGTGACTCCTGTGAAAGGGTCCTTCCACCCTCAATGGGGTCTCGACCCACGGGTTGAGAACCTCTGCTCCAGAGTCAGGTTAGGCTGCTGTGGGAAATCTCAATTCCCATTGGCTCAGATTGAAAAGCAACCAAGATGACTGTAACGCAAAGACTAACCGCAACAAACTCTTCATCTCCCAGCCTGGGAGTAAAGGACATGCTGCAAGCAAACAAGCAAGGGAGAGAGAGAGAAAGAAAGAAAGAAAAGAAAAGAAAAAGAAACCTCCAAGTGTGGATGGTCCAGCAGAAGCCTGGAGAAAGCACAAATACCAACCATGCAAGCACAATACAAGCACAACATGGGTTTGATTCAAAGAATTCAAATCAACAGCTGACCCACTCCACAAAATTTTCCCAACTTCCTTTCACAAATCCTTTGGTTAATCTCACCATATTGACTCAAATGGCAAACAACAAATTCCACAATAAAACCGCAAGCTCTTTGACCATAATCTCAGGGAGACGGAGGGTGATGTCCCCTAGACCCATGCAGATAGACCAAAGGCCTATGAAAGGATTTTGAATGCTTTCTCTGTTTAAACTACAGGGCTTCTAAGAATCTTAAGGACATTATCCCACATATTATTCCCATAAAGTATATGAAGAACTAATAACAAGTAAGAAAATTAATCCGTTAAAAAAAAAAAGGCACCTCCCCCACAAAGAAAATCTCAGACCCAAATGTCTTCACTGGAAAGCCACCATCGAGGGCTCCAAGGTCTAATGCCAATCTTTCTCAAACTCTTCAAATAAAATTCATCCAATCAACAGAAGGTCAGGAAACATTTCCTGACTCACCCTCTGAGGCCAGCCTTCCATTGACCACAGATCCAGACAAAGACCTCACCAGAAAAGAAACCAGCTCCTAGGCCGTATGAAGATGGTTGCAACCAACCTCCACAAAGCATGTGCCAACCAGCTCCAGGAGCACATTGAAATTATATACAGTGGCCGGACAAGGATAATCCCAGGAATACAAATGCGGTGCAACATACAAAAATCAATCCACGTACTACACGACATTGATAGAGCAAAGAAGAACAAAAACACCCATGATCACTTCAGTGGATGCAGAAAAAAGCAGTGGGGGAAATTATGAATCCTTTCCCAATAAAAGCACGTAGTAGAAGGCAACTCCCTCCACACGATCAAGGGAATCAAAGAACAACCCTCTCTAACAGCGTACTTCATGATGAAAGACTGATCATTTCCTCTAAGATAAGGAACAAGCAAAGGCTGTCTGCTACAAACTCTGTCAGTCGGCACTGTAGTGAAAGTCTAGCTAGAGCAGTGAGGCCAGCAAGAGAAATAAAATAGAGGTAAACTGAAAAGGAGGAGTAAAACTATCTCTATCTCCATATGACATGATTTCATTTGAAAATCCAAACACACACAGATTCATTACTCATTAGAACTCATGAATAATTTCAGTAAAGTTGCAGGATACAAGGTTAACATACAGAAACCAGTTGTCCTTCTATAAACTGTGGGATTTTTCAATCATCTCATGTGCTTGTGAAACTTGGCTGACGAATCAGGAAGATCTGAGAATTTGTGCACATACGACTGGTGGTTTGGGTGGAGAATGTTGAAAGGATCGTGGACTGCCAGAAGAATAAACAAATCTGTCTGGGAAGAAGTTTAGTGGGGATGCTTCTTAGGAGTGAGGATGGCAAGACTTTGTGTCCAGTACTTTGGACATGTCACCAAGAGACATCAGTCCCTGGAGAAGGACACAATGGCTGATACAGGTGAGGGCATGTGGAAACCAGGAAGGGAGACATTAAGAGAGATGGACTGGCCCAGAGGCTGCTACCACAGGCTGAAACACAACAATAATGATGAGTGTGACGCCTGGCAGTGTCCCATTCTGTGGCACATGGGTCACCTTGAGTCAGAATCAACTTGATGTTGCCCAACAACAATGAACAACAATGCAACAGCAAAGAGCAATACAGAAAGTAACTAAGAAAGCAATTTCATTTATAACATCATCAAAAGAATAAAGAATCTAGGAATAAATTTAACCCAGGAAGTGGAAGACTTGTGTGCTAAAAACTACGGAATATTGCTGAAAATAATTGAATGCCATTTATTATTTTTTTAAATCATCAAGACAATTTAAGCCTATAGATATCCATGTCCATGCACTGGAAAACTTAATATTGTTAAGATAGCAATACCCCCACAGCAACCAATATGCTTCATATAAAATCTGGAGACCTTTGGGTTCCTGCAAAAATGGAAATGTGTATCTTCAAACTCAAATGAAAATTCCAATAACCAAAACAATCTTGAAAAAGAAGCACAAACTTTGAAGGTTCAAATTTCCCAATTCTAAAACTTATAATAAAATGACAGTAATCAGAGCAGTATGGTACGGGTATAAGGATAGATATGTAAGGGTAAGTCTAAAGTATTGCTATTAGGATTCTAATGCTTATCTGCATGATTGCAGATAGTTAGGGTTCCTTTAAAAATAAAAATACTAAAAGAAAAAAAGTATTGCCTGAAGATCAGCTGATCTTTTCATTAGTCTTTTAAGCAAGATCAAAGTCCATGAATACCACTTGCAGAATGAATTGTGTAACTGGAGACAATTCTTAGATTTACAAATATAATCCAAAGAGCAAGGTCCAGTCAAAATAATGGCTTCCAAGAGAATGTGCTGGATCAGTTAAATTCAAGGAAAGGAGTCATGGTGACACGCAAGGTTGTGGTGACCATTTTGGGGGACTCCAAAGGGGTAACTTTGATAGAGCTTATCAAAGGACACAGGATGACCACAGGGGTTGATGAAGAAGACATGTTAAGAAAATGTAAAACTACATCGATGAGGGGAAAATGAGAAAAGTTATTCCAAGGATTTTTTTTTCCCATCATGAGACTATATCTGCTTGCTTCAAGGATAGCAAGGACTCCTACTCCCACCACTGGAGAGCAGTGATGCCCCCCCCCCCAAAAAAAAAAAAGGGTATCAAGGCCTGTACTAAGAGAACTCCGTTGGGAAACCTTACCCCATCCACACTACAGCCTGCTGCTCTTGCCCCTTCAGACTTCTTTTTAGTTTTCCAAATTCAAAAAACATTGAAAAGGGGCACAACGGGCACCCCTCCAGGATGCCAAAAATCCACCATTTTGACATGTTTTTGGGGGGTTTTCTTTGTGGCATCACTCCCTGGTGGGAGTAGGAAGCCCAACCTTGCTTCTGGATTGCTGCTGCTGGATTTGAACTGTCAACCCTATGGGCTGCAGTCCCGCACACAACCACTAGGCCACCAGGGCTCAGCCAACATGGTTTAAATCAAAAAGGGAAAAACTCTTTCGAGAAGGGTTAGAGAGATGGAAATATTCTCTTCAGAAGCAAATAGAGTGAAGGTGGAAGATGTGCCCAGAAAGAACAGCTTCATGTGTGAATATTTTCATCTCATGAAGGTTTCCGTTACTTCTTTCTTTCTTTCTTTCTTTCTTTCTTTCTTTCTTTCTTTCTTTCTTTCTTTCTTTCTTTTCTTTTCTTTCTTTCTTTCTTTCTTTTAGGCATCACTGCCCTCAGGTTGTGGGAGTAGGAGGCCCAACCTTTGCTCCTGGGAGCCGGAATTGAACCTCCATCCCAGTGGGCCGCAGTCCTGCCCACAACCACTACGCCACCGGGGCTCAGCCCGGTTTCCGTTATTTCATAGCAGCACATTCTGATTTATCTTCAACAAGAAAGACTTGAGAGTCCAGTTATAAATCCATAAATCCAACTGATTTTTCACAAGAGTTACAAGATCATTCCATTGGAGACAAATAGCCTCTTCAACAAATAGATCTATGCAACTGGAGACCCATGTGTAAAAGAATAAAGTTGGATCCTACCAACCCACCCTATATGAAATACACTCAAAACTGGACAAAGACTTATATGTCAGTCAAAGCTAACTAAATCTTAAAGGAAAAGATAGGACTAAATCTAAATGACCTTGGACTTGGTAATAATTTCTTAGATATGATATTAGAATCAGAGCAACAAAAGAGAAAGATAAACTGGAACTTGATCAAAATTACAGATTTTCATGTGTCAGAGGATGTGCTTGTCAAGAGTGTGAAAAGACATCTCACAGAATGGGAGAAAATATTGGAAAGCCAGATACCTGACAAGGGGCTAGCATCCATATATAGAGAGAGAATTCTTCCAACTCGACCACAAAAGATAACCTGATGAAAAAAATCTACAAAGGTCTTGAGTAGAAACCTGTCTTTAAAATGAGAAACAAATGGCCAAGGAGCACAGGAAAAGAGACTCTGTGTCAGGGGAATGCAAATCCTAACCACAAGGAGATCGCACTTCACACCCACTGAGATGGCTTTAAGCAAGATTATGGAAAATAACAGGTGTTGGTGAGGAAGTAGAAAATTTGGAACTCGCATACATTGCTGGTGATCATGTAAAATGGGGCAGCTGTGGTGGAAAACAATTTGGCAGTTCTCACAAAGCTAAACATAGAATTATCATATGACCCAGTAATTCCTCTTCGAGGTATACATCCAAGGGAATTGAAAATAGGCCTTAAAAAAAAAAAAAGAAAAGAAAAACTTGAGCACTAATTTTCAGAGCAGCACTATTCACAATATTCACATGGGGGAAATATCTCAAACATTTATCCACAAGTAAATGGTAAGTAAAACATGGAATATGCATACAAGGAGATAGTTTTCATCCATGAAGCACTGATGTGTTGCCTCAGGAAGGAACCCTGACAGCCTTACTGAATGAAAGAAGCCAGACACAAAAGGCTGCCTGAGCCCATTCACCTGAAATATGCAGCAGAAGCCTGGTAGTAGTTGTTAACGACTGGGGGGAGTGAGAGGAGTTCTGGGGGCATGGTGAGGGGCTGCTAACCACAAGACTAACAGTTTGAAACCACCAGCTGCTCCATGGACCACAGATGGGACTTGCTACTCCCAAAAAGAATTTCGTTCTCAGAAACCCACAGGGGCAGTTCTTCCAACTCAATGAATGCAGAAAGACTGCGGGGAGGGAGTGGGGGTTGAGAGTTTTATTTCATGAGTAGGAGGTGAAGGGGTGATGGTCCCTCAAAAATCATGAATGTACCTAGTACCATTGAGTTGCACACTTTAAAATGGTTAAATGATAACATAATTTTAAAATGTTCACAGCATAAATTTTTTAAAAAATGGAAGAAGTGGGTGCAAAAGGCTATGGTAATGAATGATTCCAGTAATATGACATTCTGAAAAAGACAGAACTATAGAAGACCCGGGGTTTCCTTAGGATCCCGAAGGGATAAGAGGATTCATTTCAAAAAGGACCATTTTAAGGGAAATGGTCTCTATTTTGAAAGGAATGGCATTTGTGCAACTATTTGTCAAAACTCATCAACAAATACACCTCTAAAAAGGATGAACTTCCCTGTTTGTAAATGAACTTGACTTAAAAAATTAATCTTTTGTTCATTACACAGTGAAGCTCCATAGTAAGCATAAATGTCTGATTAAAAAACAAACAAAAATGAACAATGAAGACAGTGATTGTCACGAGGCCTTCACCAGCAGGACTAAAAGGCTGACAACACTGATGATGGGAAAGATGTTGAGCAAAGGAAAGAACTGCCTGACCTTGCTCCTGAGAGGGTCAGTCGGAACAGACATATGAGGAAACTTGCAATAAATCCAAGTCAAACATCTGTGTACATAAATTGTATTCCTACATACAGAAAACAGAACGTACATCCACTCAGAGCAATGCATGAGAAGTTCATATTGAAAAGTTGGAATCAACCCATAAACAATAACAATAAACAATAAAATACATGATACAGTGGGTGATTTGAAATCAACCAGTCACTACATAAAATAAAGATGAAGCTATCTTCTCCCATAAAGATTTATCATGTCAGAAACTCTCTATAGGATCACAGTGAGTCAATGGGACATATCTCAAAATGAGAGAGTGAGTGCTCCTTGATTTAATCATAGGGGAAACAATGGATTTAAAAGAAACATGTGTTTTTTAAGGTTCCTTCCTCAAATCAAGGTGTGACTACGTGGATGGATGGATGGATGGATGGATGGATGAATACAGACACATCCATGTCTTACTCACTATGACAGGTATGGCACCACTTATCTGTCATTTTGCTGAATGTGGTAACTTGGGTGCTGCTGTAATGCTATGTCATTGGTCTTTCAAATGTCAATAGGGCCTCTAGTGAACACATTTGAGTAGAGCTTCCAGATTAAGAATGGAATACAAAGACAGAATAATCTGTCTAGCTCTGAGGGATTAGTCACTGAAAACCTTCGGTCCAGCATGGAAACTTGTCAGACACAGAGCTGAAAGATGGGCCTCTCAGGTTGGAAGGTACTCAAATTGGAACTGAGGGAGAGTGGTGTCTCTCAAAGTTGAGCTGTCCAGAGTGAAGAGGAAGGAGGAAAACTTTTAAGACCTCCATTTGCTGATGGAGTATGATTCAAAATGAGGAGAAGCAGCTGCAAGCATCCATTAGTATTTGCAACATGGAATGTACAAATTGTGCATCTAAGAAAAGGAAAAGTCATCGAAAATGCAGCAGAACACATAAAGATTGACATCCTAACCATTGGTAAGGTGAAACAGGCTGGTACGAGTGGGTTTTAAATCAGATCGTTCTAACTATCAAGTCACTGCTATCAAGTCAATTCCAACTCGTGACATCCTTGTATAAGGTTTTCAAAACTACAAATCTCTTTATTTTCTTTGTCAAATATTTTTAAATCATTTTAAATGATTTTTAAATGATTTTTAAATCATTTTAATCATTTAAATCATTGGGGACTTATATAACTCTTATCACGATCAATACATACATCAATTGTATGTAGACCACATTTGTACATCTGTACCACATTGTACAATGACATCATCATTCTTGAAATATCCTCCTTCTACTTAGGCTCTTGGTATCAGCTCCCCACACCCCCCACCCCCGCTCTACCTTCCTCAAGAACCTTTAATAATTTATAAATTACCATTATCTATCATATTGTACACTGTCCGTTGTGTCTCTTCACCCACTTCCCTGTTGTCCATACACGAGGGAGGAGGTTATATGTAGGTCCCTGCAATTCGTTCCCCACTTTCTACTACCCCTCCCCTCCACCCTCCCGGAATCACCACTCTCACCACTGGTCCTGAAGGGATCATCTGTCCTGAATTCCCCATGCTTTCTGACCTAGTGTACATCCCCTGGTCTAGCTGGATTTGTATGGTAGAATTGGGATCATGATAGTGGGTGAGAGGAAGCATTTAAAAACTAGAGAAAAGCTGCATATTTCATTGTTGCTACTCTGTACCTTGACTGGCTCATCTCCTCTCTGTGATCCCTCTGTAAGGGGATGTCGCTTCACCTACTGATGGACTTTGAGTCCCTAATCTGTACTTCCCCTCATTTGCAATGATGTAATTTTTAGTTCTTTGATGCCTGATACCTGATCCCTTACACACCTTGTAGTCACACAGGCTGCTGTGCTTCTTTCATGTGGGCTTTGTTGCTTCTCAGCTAAATGGCCGCTTGTTTACTTTCAAGCCTTTAACACTCCAGACGCTATATCTTTTGGTAGCCGGGTACCATCAGCTTACTTCACCACATTTGCCTATGCACATATTTGTTGTCAGTGATCATATCGGGAACATGGGCATGCAATGTTATGATTTTTAGGTCTTTGAAGCAAAGCTAGAAATCTTTGTGTGAACACAGCCTCATCTTTCTCCCACAGAGTAGCACTTGGGCTTGAACCACCCATTTTGAAGTCAGCAGCCCAATACTTACTTAGTGCCCTGTACCACTAAGCCTTCTTCCTTCCAAGTTGATTGCTTGGTCATATGGTTAACTCTAGAAGCCCTGGTGGCATAGTGGTTTTGTTTTGAGCTGCTAGCTGCGAAGACAGCAATGTGAAAGCACCAGCTGCTCCATGGGAGAAAGACAAGGCTTTCTATTCCTGTAAAGAGCTACAGTCTTATAAAATTGTATAAATTATGTGCCAATCATACTTTTTTTTTGGGGGGGGATGATAGTCTCAGAAATCAACAGGGCAGTTCTACCCTGTCCTATAGTGTCGCCATGAGTTGACATTAATGAATGCCATCTCAGCAGTGAGATGTAACTCAATATTTAACCTCTTTTTAGACTGCTCCCATCATGTCTACACACTTCATATCCCCACCAGCAACATAGGACCCTTCCAATGTTGACATAGTCTCACCAAGACTTAGTTTATAATCTTTGTTTTATTTTATTTTCATAATAGCCAGTCTAGTGAGTTTCTCTTTGAAATTTTGATTTGCCTGTCCCCATGGCTAATGGTGTTGGGCCTTGTTTTACAACTTAACATCTATTTATTTGTCTTCTTTGTAAGCCTCTCTCTCTGCTCGTCCTTAAATTGGGTTATTTGCCTTTTTATAATTGAGTTCTTTACACATTCTAGATGCAAGACCCTTGCCAGACAATGGATTCTAACCAAGGTGTTGGACTGAATGACTAATTAATGCCAGTTTCGGTAGCCAAGTCAGAAATGACTGCTTTTTTCCAGTGACAATTACATTTTCTAAATATTGCTAAGAAGGCCCTCATGGTAAAATTGCTACCTGTTGGGTTGCTATTGGTAGAACAAGGAGTTTGAAACCACCAGCTGCCCTTGGGAGAAGGAGGGGTTTTTCCATTCTTATACAGAATTACAGCCTCAGGAACTCACAGGAGCAGTTCTCTCCGACCCGCTAAAGGTTGCTATAAGTCGGGGTTGACGCAAAGGAAGGAGGTTTGAAGATATTATTGTAGCCGTCTCTGTACTTGATTTTTTACATAAAGATTCTTGTCAGAGTGAATGGTTCTAGTTGTGAGGCTGGAGGTGACTAGTGCATGGACAGAGGCACCATCACCAAAGAAGGAGAAATGGAAGCAAGGCTGCCAAGAACTGGGAGCGAGCCTGGCAGCAAGAATGCAATGAATGCCAGGCTCTGGAGTTCTGCTTCAGTAAGCTGAAAGGAGGAGGAGGAGGAGGAGGAGAAAGAGGAAGAGGCGTCCACAAGGAATGTCTACCAGGTGGTCAGAAAGCACAAATGAGCACCTCAGCAAACAACTGAATCAAGGGTGTCCCCCTTCACCACGCAGCCTGGAAGCCTCTTTTCTATGTACAATATAAGTGTACAAATATCTGACCTACCTGGGCCTTCATCCAAACTCGGCTTCCAATTGTTGGTCAACCCTCAGGCAAGTTTCCTGCCCTCAAGGCTCTCACATGTAAGCAGGAAGTACATAAAGCCTAGCACAGAGAGTTATCGTGAAGATTAAACCAAGCGAGATATCCGTACCCGAGTGAATCCTACCGGGACAACCCCTGACCCATGGTCGGTTGCTCACACACTGTGCCATCTTTCACCCTTGATTGTTCTTCACCTTGAAGTGTCTAATTTTAAAGAAGGAGTCTAGAATTGGCACTTGCTTTGTTCAATTAAGTCACGAGTGAGTTCTGGGGCACCGTTGGGGGAATACAAAGAACCAAGACAAAGTCTGTTTACACTAAAATTTATGATGATTTTTCCTCTGAAAGCAGAAGGAGGTAGTGAAGTGTAATAGAAGGAGCAGTGAGAGTCTCTAAGGAGGCCATTTACTGATAGCCCTCCTCCCACCAGCCCAGGTTCTGAACAATTAGAGGAATAAAACAAATTTGAAACAGATGGAGGTCAAAGTACTGCCCGCAGGACTGATAACACTGAATTGGAGTTCAGGCAGATGGCCGGGGCAGAACTTGGCTTTCAGAGGCAAAGGTCCTGGAAAGTAGATGGGGCTGAAGCCAGCCACACACATTACTCTGCTTTCCCAGAGGCAGCGAGAGGCCAGGAGAAAGCTTAATGGAAACCAGAATGAGGGGGCAGGTGTCTCCTCTAACACTGGGTTCTGGCACCCATTAGCTGAGTGCTTCACAGGCCAGATTCAATTCTAAGCCCTTTGCATGTCGTCATTCATTTAAGCTTCACAGCCACGCTAGGAGGTAGGTCCTATTACATGTCATTCCATGTTAGAGGGGAGCAGAGTGAGGCTCAGGATGGTTTATAACTTGCTTAAACCACATTGCTAAGTGGTGGCCCCCAGATTCAAACATAGGATATAACTGGCTTTCAGTGTTGGAGACAACTCAAGGAGAACTAACAACAACAATAGCTCTCAAATGTTGGACAATTCCACCTCTCAGATAAAAGGGGGAAAGAAAAATAGTGTACCAAAACTGGGTGCCAAGGTGGTTCTTTGAAAACCATCACAGAAGGCTAAAGTGAGTAAAAGAAAGTCTAAACTAAGGTGCTCAGGGTGGGGATCAATAAAGGAAATCATCTTTTTAATATTTGAGAAGAATTGATCACATGAACAAGGAGGATGCTGAGGACAACCACGAGGCTGTCCTCTTGGGAAACTATATGCTTTCATCGGTCACTGTGCTAGGTTGGGTAAACTAGTGAAGCAAATCCAGAGGTACTCAGATATGTATAAGAAAGCGCTTTATATGAAGCAATGGTTATATATCAAGAAAATGTCCCGGTCCAAGCCAATTCAAGTCCGTAAGTCAGGTACTAGTCCGTAAGTTCCATCTCAGATTCCCATGGCCACATCAATGATGCAGAATGCAGGAGGATCACAGACCAGGGGGTGCAGAGTCCTGTGGAAATGTGGTGGAGTTCTCAGGATGGCCAGTATGCAAGAAGGACATGGCAGAGAGCATCAGTTTCTCCTGCCCCACCTTCTGAAAAGGCCACGCCCCCAAGGAGGCACCATGCAGCTGTGACCTGAATGACAGGTTGGATTCCACCCCTATACTTTTGTACATCCTTTTTTTTAAAAAAATCACTTTATTGGGGGCTCATATATCTCTTATCACAATCCATCCATCCATTCTTTGTGTCAAGCACATTTGTACATTTGTTGCCATCATCATTTTCAAAGCATTTCATTTCCACTTGAGCCCTGGCTATCAGCTCATTTTCCCCCTCCTCTTTTATCATCCCTCCCTCACAAACCCTTGATAATTTATAAATAGTTATTATTTTGTCATGTCTTCCACTGACCAATGTCTTCCACTTTTCGGTTGTCCATCCCCCTGGGAGGGGATTACATGTAGATCATTGTGACCAGTTCCCCCTTTCTTCCCTCACCTTCCCTTCCCCTTCTGGTAGCTCTATTATCATTATAGAGGGGTCTGAGGGGTCTATCTGTTCTGGATTGCCTGTGTTTTCAGCTCTTATAAGAAAGCGCTTTATATGTGTACGTGTTCTGGTCTAGTGGAATTTGTAAGGTAGAACTGGGGCCATGATCATAGGGGGAAGAAAGCATTAAAGAACTAGAGGAAAGTTGTATGCTTCATCTGTACTATACTGCACCCCAACTGGCTGGTCTCTTCCTTGTGACCTTTCTGTAAAGGGATGTTTAATTGTCTACAGATGGACTTTGGGTCTCCACTCTATGCCTCTGCCCTTCACATTGTTCTGGGTCTTAGATGCCTGATACCTGATCCCATTGACACCTCACAATCACACAGGCTGGTGTACTTCGTCCATGTGGAATTTGTTGCTTCTCAACTAGATGACCACTTGTTTATCTTCAAGCCTTTGGACTCCAGATGCTATATCCTTTGATAGCCAGGCACCATCAGCTTTCTTCACCATATTTTCTATCCACCCATTCTGTTTTTAGTCATCGTGTTGGAAAAGTGAGCATCCTGGAATGCCAGGTTATCAAAACAAAGTATTCTTGTGTCGAAGGAGGACTTGAGTAGAGGCTCCATGTCTGCTACCTTGATACTTAACATATAAATATATGTACACAGATCTAATTCCCTACCATTATATATAAATATATTTACTTATGTACAAGCCTGTATTTAGACCTCTATAAAGGCCGTTAGTCTCCTACTTCTTTCCTCTAATTCCTTTTACTTTTGTATATCTTTAACATGACATAAAATCATCCAACTATCGGGCTGAGCTCCAGTGGCGTAGTGGTTGTGCGCGGGACTGCGGCCCACTGGGACAGAGGTTCAATTCCAGCAGTGGGGCTGGGCCTCCTACTCCCACCACCGGAGAGCAGTGATGCCCCCCCCCCCCGCAAAAAAAATCATCCAACTATCACCATGAACATGGGAAAGGAAAGAGGGGGCTGCTTCTGAAGGAGACATTCAAGTGCTACCTTAATTGTACGCAGCCCGAGTTTCCATTTGATGGAAATCCTCTGTCCAGTGGAGATCAATGAAGCAGGTGTGTGAGCTCAGAGAGGAAGTGAGGGGCCTCACACTTTGCTCAAGTTCAGAAGTTATGAAGTCCCTTAAAAGCTTTAAATGTCCAGGTTCCAGGGCCCTTACCTGCCCCCCTTCTCCCAAGGTACTTGGTTAGCATTTCATCCCAAGTCCCAAGTCCTAGGATCCTCATTTGGTTTACGATGAGTCTGATTTACCAGAGGCATCCTCTACCACAAGGCAAGAGCACTCTGTGTCCAAGAGTTGCCCTTTGAAAGCATTAAACCTGACCTTGATGCACATTGGTTCAGAGGGACCCATGCTCTCCAAGTTTGAGTGGTTTCAGCCTATCCCTCCCTTATTTTATGAGAAGCCCTTTGCTGCCCACAGTCCTGTATCTTTTTTTTTTTTCAGTCCTGTATCTTGGCTCTTTGTCCTACTGAAAAAAAGGATGCTGGGAAGGAAAAAAAAAAGATGCTGAAGAACAAATAATCCTCCCAGAGGGGGAGCGTGGTTGGAAAGATGAATGAAAGAGTTGTGTTTTGGTTTGTGGCTTCGGTCACCGCTTGCCTCTCTGCCTCCTAAGCTGCCCGCTTCAATTCAAATTAAGTGGTGCTTCTCGGGCTGCGTGTGCCAACACGCTGTATGCACAGCTGCTGCCTTCCATCCATCACAACCCATCCCGCCCGCCCCGCTCCGAGTTCCAGGTCAGCATTTCCTGATTGCATTCCTCATCGCCGGCATGCATCGAGCTGTCCTACTTCCAGCCATTCATCACCCGGCAATTGTTCCTGTTCGCTGCCTTTCTCACACAGCCAGCCCTGCACCGACCGACCACATGCCAACTGGCAGTGCCAGTGGGCTGGCTGCATGCCAGGATGGGGCCCGGGGGTTGAGTGATGCTAGGCATCACAGATAAATGTCACCGACGAAATCCGTACTTAAACGAAAGGACATGTCCAAGCAAGTCCGAGGCGAGCTCTTTCTCTACCAAGTCAGAATGGCAGCTTGCTACCCTGCCAGGGCTGCCATGTGAAGTACAGCTTTAAGCATACAGGCCTTCAAGTCTGACTTCCTGGGTTCAAATGCTGCCTCTGTCAGTTACACACTCCCTAGAGTTATCCTGGGCGTGCCTGGTAGGTAGCATGGGTAGGTAGGTAGCTGTGCACTGGGCAGAGTCAGCAGCCTGTTTGGTTTTGTTGGCTGACTGTGCTGAGCTGGCTGGGATCGACCACTTCAGAGCTGCTGTTCAGTCCTTTCAGTGCATGCTGACTGAGGACCAAGAATGTCCCCAGCACGAGGATCGAGGATCGTGCTCCTTGACAATGAGGCATCCCCCTTCTAAAAAAGCAGTATGACTACATGGGAGAAACCACTGACTGATGGGCTGGGGCACTCAGGCTCCCAGGCAGCTTCTCTCCTGCATCTAGAAGAGCCCCGGAGGAGCCTGGAGACCCAGCGTCGATTGGATGAGAGGGGCCCCATGCTCCCTTCCTTCTCTCTGGAAC
Source organism: Nesogale talazaci (assembly GCA_004026705.1). Classification (NCBI taxonomy): domain Eukaryota; kingdom Metazoa; phylum Chordata; class Mammalia; order Afrosoricida; family Tenrecidae; genus Nesogale; species Nesogale talazaci. The sequence continues at coordinate 7,103 of PVJH01018022.1, read as the reverse complement.
CATGGTGTGTTTTGGTGATGGAGGGACGAGGTGGGGGTTAGGATAACAGCCGATAAAGGGGGAGGGTGGGAAAAGCTCACCAGTAACAGAGGTTAAATTTCTAGCCTGTGTGGTTCGGTAAAGGTTCAAAAGAGCCCTCACATTATTTGGGAAGAAACATTAGACTAAGTGGGCAGGGTCGTTTTCGTTGTAGGACCTCGCTCCTCTCTCGCCTTCGAGAGCGTCGTGGTCCGGCACCAGTTGCGAGCCGCAGCGCGGGGTGGGTCTCCGGCGGGTCACAGGCTCAGGGACTCCAAGTGGCCGTGCGGCCCTGAGCGAAGGGTCACGTGGAGTCGGCGTTGGCTCCGTGGCGAGGCTTGCGTGCGTTCCCCTCCCAAACTCATTAATTATGTATTTGGATGATCTCCATAACTTGACTGAGTCTTCCAAAATAAATTTTTTTCCCACCGCCATCTAGCCACTGCTGAGTCAGTCACAGGAAAGCATTCCTGTAGACAGGGGAGAACTGCCTCTCCGGGATTCTGAGACTCTAACTCTTCACGAAACAGAAAGCCTCATCTTTCTCTCCCTGGTGGATTCGAACTGCTAACCTTGAGGTTAGCAACTCGGAGCATAACTCATGAAGCCACCAGGGCCAATCACCCCTTTTTTTTGGGGGGGGGCATCACTGCCCTCTGGTGGTGGGAGTAGGAGGCCCAGCCCCACTGCTGGAGTGGAACCTCCGTCCCAGTGGGCCGCAGTCCCGCACAACCACTACGCCTCCGGGGCTCAGCCCCAATGACCCCTTTTTATGAAGTCCTTCCCTAGCCCCTAGACTAGTTTAAGAACCCCCTACTTTATATTCTCATGGGCCCCTATTTTATATTCTCATAGTCTCCTGTTCTTCCGGGCTCTATTTGTCTTCCTAATTAAAATTTGCCTGCCTGCCTGGTCTATCCTGCTCATTACTGTTCACATAGTGGACTCTCAATAATGTTTACTGAATGGTGAGATGCCTGCAACTCCCTTTCAAATGCCACCAAAAAGGGGGGCGGGGTGGGGAGGAACAACTCAGAATGGTAATTGTTATCCTATATTGATTAGTAAGAGTCAAATGAAGATAAAGAAAGCACTCCAAGTATTTAAACCAGAAGGAATTTAACACAGTGCATTGTTACCACTGGTGGTGGGAGAGACTGAGAAGACCCTCAGGAACAGGTTAGTCTACATGGCAGCAACAGCAGGATGCTCTGGGGACCCTCAGGTTGGAGGAATGAGAGGAGGAGCTGATATGAATAGAATGCAGTAGTTTAAGACAGCTGAGTTACAGGAGGGCTGGCCAGCAGGAACTGGAAGCGAGGAGGAAATTCAGCCACAGTCAGAGTGGGTACCTAGAGCAGAGGGAGAGAAAACCCTGAATGCTCCTTCCTCTCAGATCAGAACCTCTGCATACGTTTTCCATGGCTCCTGTGATGTGTTACCACAAACATCACAGCTTCCAATGACAGCCGGGTCATTATCTCTCAGATGGGCAGACCGCAAGGCCAGGGACAATGGGGCTTGGCCGGGTTCCCGAAGCCGTGTCAAGATGTCAGCAGGGTTGTGTCACTTGCTGGAGATTCTGGATGGGACTCTGCTGCCAAATCTTCTCAGGTTATCAGAAGAACTCAGTTCATTGCAGTTGGGGGACTGATGTCCTGGTTTCCTTGCTGTGTGTCTGTCAGCCAGGGGTCAGCCCTGCATTTCTGCCTCTGGTTGTTGTTTTTTTTGTTTGTTTGTTTGTTTGTTTTGTTTTGGGGGGGCATAACTCCCACTGGTGGGAGTAGCCTTTGCTCCTGTGGAGCCGCTGCTGGAATTGAACCTCCATCCCAGTGGGCCGCAGTCCCACGCACAACCACTACGCCACTGGGGCTCAGCCCAGCTCTGCATTTCTGAACGTCTGACCCCTTCCTTCATCTTCAAAGCCACCAAGAGTGAGTTGTGTCTGTCTTATCCTTGAAGCATCCTTGACTCACCTTCTCTTAGCCAGAGAAAGTTCTCTGATTTTAAGGGCTGGTGTGATTTTTAAGGGTAATCTGGATAATTCAGGGTAACCTTTTCATCTCCAGGTCTTCATCTTCACCACATCTACAAAATATAAGCATATTTTGTAGTATATTTAAATAAAAATAAAATTGTAATATAAAATGTTTCCAGATCCCAAGGATTTGGGTGTGGACACCTTTGGGGAGCATTATTTACCTAGTACACCTTCTCATTGGTACAACTCAGAATTCAATTGATAAAGGGACTTGGAAACAATGAGGGATGGTTCTGAACATGAGGACCAACATGTTCATTATAAGATGGCAACTCTTGCTTTCTTCTCAGATTACAACTGGTCTAAATGACAATTGGTCTGCTTTCTAATTGTTGTTGAAAACAATAAATTGTTCACCCTTTAAAAAGCAACAGTAGTATACCGGAGACTGAGAATAGACCAAATATAATACTTGCATGTGCATCCAGCCTTTGTTCCCAAATGTGGAACAGAAAACCCTTTATCTTGTGCATGATATATCTGAAAGGAAGGGCTAGGACAAGCACAGGAGTAGCAGATAAATTCAGTCTGAAGGAAAGCAGGGTGGAGAGTGAGTCCCTGTGTCCATGGCATTTTCTCAGGCCTGTCTCTCTGGATCAGGCCATCGAGGTAAGCACTGAGTAACCTAAAGGTGTCTGGGATCTTCCGTGCTGACCCGGAAGCCTTACGCAGTCACAGGACCAGAACTGTCCCCAGCACTATTTAAGTCGATAAACTGCTACCCCCCAGGTGATACAAAACATGGTCAGATTCCACGTTAAGAGAAATGATACAGTAATGGTCCTGCCACCCTCAGCTGCTTTGCTTTGCCTGGCTGTATCTCAGTCCTTGTCATAACCACACAACAAGACCCTGCTTTCCATACTGTTAACATTGTGGATCCTGTCTTGTGTGGTATTCAAAACTTGGATTTTTTTTTCATTTTGGTTAACATCCTCTAACATTTAACTTGCTCCTTACTAACCACCTCGGAGAGCAGACATGAGGAGCCCAGTGGCATAGGCTGCTAACTGCAAGGTCAGCAGTTTGAAACAACCAGCTGCTATGTGGGAAGGACAAAGCTTTCTACTCCCTAAAGAGTCTCAGAAGCCCAAGGGTCTCTCTCTATAAGTCTCTCAGGAAGACTTGGCCCCATGATAGTAAGTTGATTTGGGTTTGGGTTTTTTTTTTTGTTTTTTTTAAGGCATCACTGGAGGCCCAGCCTTTGCTCCTGTGGAGCTGGAATTGAACCTCCATCCCAGTGGGCCGCAGTCCCGTGCACAACCACTATGCCACCGGGCCTCAGCCCGGGTTTGGGGTTTTGATGGCAGACATACCAGATAGGATATTTCGACCTTGAGTGCTGTGAAAGCAATGACAGAACAAGGAGGACACCAGCGAATGGGGCTGTAATTAGGCATAATTACAACCTCCACACTACCAGAGTTGCCTGGAGGATTTCTTCTTTAAACATCCCATTCTTATCTAAGTCAGCATCTTCAGCTCAATGTGGCCAAAAGCATGGCGTCTCCTCTGTTCTAGTCTTCTCAGTGTGTGCTGCCCAAACTCTACTGCTCCTCCTCTGTCTCACCCCAGTAAAGACTGCAATCGAAAACCTATTGCCATTAAGCCAATTGGGACTCATCCTTGTGGGGTTTTTTGGTAGGATTCTTAATCTTTGCGTTATATGATTGTGTACATTTTACTAAAGGACAGTTTTTGCATGTCTGTTCTGTCCAATCTGCCCCACCAATGTAGACCTTTAATTACCACAAAGTACCAAGTACCCAAGTACCTTTAATCACCAAGTGCTCTTGACAATCAATTAAAGAGCGTTGTTCTCTTCTCAATAGTATGAACTCTGTGTGTCAGTCACCAAAGAGTTAATTTCTCCGTTGATGGGAAGATAAAACTCTTTGGGTGAAGTCTGAGCTGAAAAAAACCCACCTCTCAGGTCAGGGACAACATGAGTTGTGTGACCTTTGAAGTTTCAAGTTTCAGTATTCTTCCTTAGGGCTATTGCTTGCGGGGTTTTTTTGTTTTTTTTTTTGGCATCACTGCTCTCCGGTGGTGGAAGTAGGAGGCCCAGTCCCACTGCTGGAATTGAACCTCCGTCCCAGTGGGCCGCAGTTCCGCGCACAACCACTACGCCACCGGGGCTCAGCCCCTTGCTTGCGGTTTTTAAGCTATCATTCACATATAGTAAAATTTACTCGCTGTTGTACAGTTCTACAAGTTTTGAAAATTACATAGAGTTGTATAATGGCCACCACAATCAATATTCAGAGCAGTTCCATAATCCTCCTCTCCCCCACCCCCACCCCGCAAATCTGCTTTATGCTATTCCTTTGGCTTTCAACTCTTCCCAAACCCTGACAGCTGTTGATTTGCTCTCTGTCCCTATACTCTTTCCTTTATCAGAATGTTAAGATTAATTCATGTTGCCATATGTACATAGTTCATTTCTTTGCATTGTTTTTAGGTGTCATTGAGTTTGTTCTGACCCATAGCAACTGTAGAGAATGGTGTTTTCTGTCTTTGTGTATCTGAGTTGTATTCCATCGTATGATATACTAATTCCCCATTGCTGCTTATCACAAACTGGGTAACTTAACACAACAGTTTTCCTCTCTTGACTTTAGTGCCATCTTGTTAGAAACCACAAGAGCCAAGTGGAGGGAGAAGAAAAAATGCAAGAGAAGGAAGTTGGGGCAGAGGTCCAAGTAAACCAACTGTGTGCACCCACGGAAGCAGGAATATGGAGCTCCCACTGCCAGGACACTGTTACAAGGTACATGATACCGTCTATGGACCTAGAACTTCCATCGCCATTAAATCATCATGAGCAACTCAGAGACCCCCCTTGCTCACAACTAACCAGTCCAATTTTTAAAAACTCATTTTATTGAGGACTCATATAGCTCTTATCACAATCCATTCGCCCATCCATTGTGTCAAGCACATTTGTACATTTGTTTCCATCATCATTTTCAAAACAATTTCTTTCTACTTGAGTTCTTGGTATCAGCTCCTCATTTTCTCTCTCCCTCCCAAACCCTCCCTCCCTCATGAGCCCTTGATAATTTATAAACTATTATTTCACATCTTACACTGACCAATGTCTCCCTTCACCCACTTTTCTGCTGCCTATCCCCCTGGGAGGGGGTTATATATAGATCATTGTGATTGGTTCTTCCTTTCTCTTCCCACCTTACTCTTACCCTTCTGATATGATTATTCTCAATATTGGTCCAGAAGGGTTTATCTGTCCCGGATTCCCTGTGCTTCCAGTTCTTATCTGTACCTGTGTACATACTCTGGTTTAGTGGGATTTGCAAGGTAGAATTGGGATTATGATGGGGGGGGGGGCATTAAAGAACTTGAGGAAAGTTGTGTGTTTCATCAGTGCTATATTGCACTCTGACTTGTTTGTCATCTCCCCACCACCTTTCTATAAGGGGATGTCCAGTTGCCTACAAATGGACTTTAGGTCTCCACTCCCCACACTCCCTCATTCACAATGATATTATTTTTGTTCTGGATCTTTGATGCCTGATACCTAATTCTATCGACACCTCATGATCACACAAGGCCGGTGTGCTTCTTTCATGTAGGTTTTGTTGTTTCTCATGTAGATGTTTACTTTAAAATCTTTAAGACTCCAGATACTACATCTTTTGATAGCCAGGCATAATCAGCTTTCTCTACCACATTTGCTTATGCACCCACTCTGTGTTGAGCAATCATGTTGGGAAGGTGAACATCATGGAATGCCAGATTAATAGAAAAAAGTGTTCTTGTGTTGAGGAAGCACTTAAGTAGAGACCCAATGTCCATCTGCTATCTTAATAATGAGCTTGTAAGTATATGTACACAGATCTATTTCTCCATCATGTATAAATATATTTAAATATGTACATGCCTGTATTTAGACCTCTATAAATGCCCTTTGCCTCCTACTTTTCCCCTCTAGTTCTTTTACTTTTCTCTTGTCCCGCTATCATGTTCAGCCTTCATTTGAGTTTCAGTAATTTCTCTCAGTTATATTGCCCTCGATCAAGCCCTACCAGATCTCCTATACCCTCCTCGCCATCAATTTTAGATCACTTGTTGTTCCCTTGTCCCTGGGCTTGTTAGCACCCACTTCCTTTCCCCTGAAACCCTTCTCTGGACAAAGTAAAATATAGCAACAAAGAAAACAACAACAGTAAACACCAATGGCAAAAAAAGAAAAGTATATAAATAGTTCAAAGTTTGTTGGTTGACCTCTAGATGTGCTTTCTGCTATAGTCTGATGGGGTACCATATCCTGGCCCCATCTATTTTTGGTACTCCCCAGGGACGTCGTTGCTCTTCTCCTTTTGCGTTTTGTTGCACACCGTGGTGTGGTGGGGTCAGATCAGGCACATTTCCCAGACTCTAACCAGCTCAGTTTTGATATTCGTCCCAGACATATGACATTATGGACTAGTTCTGGTTTCAGTTGTGACTCAATGTAATGTTCACAATAAAGCAACTCTTCTATTGTCTTAACTGAAGAATAACCCCCCTCCCCAAAGGCAACAGGGTTTTTAAAAGTTTAATTATAAATATACTTATTTAAAGATCATTTTATTGGGGTCTCTTAGAGCTCTTAAAACAACCCATACATCAATTGTATCAAGCATATTTGTACATAATGTTGTCATCACTATTTCGAAACATTTACTTTCTACTTGTGCTCTTGGAATCATCTCTTTTTTCTCTCGCTCTCAACCTCCCACCCTTGTGACTCCTTGGTAAATTACAAATTATTTTTATATCTTACACCAACCTCTGTCTCCCTTTACCCATGTTTCTGTTGTCCGTTCCCCTGGAGGTGTGAGTGATGATGTGTTAATCATTGCAATGAGTTCCCCCTTCCACCTCCCCTCTCCCCACCTTTCCCCTACCCTCCTGGTAAACCATCACTGCACCCATTTCTGTTCCTGAAGGGTTTATCTGATCTGGATTCTGTGTGTCCTGAGCTCTTATCTGTACCTGTGTACATGCTCTGGTCTAGAACACAGTGGAAAGCAGGATTGAG
>PVJH01018021.1:0-46265 GCA_004026705.1 Nesogale talazaci | reverse complement strand
ATTTTGGCTATTTTTAATGCTCTTAAAACATTTAAATTTTTAAACATCTGATGAAGAAAAAGTCATTGTGTTTTTTCTGAGACAGTATTATGTGAGTATCTCCGGTAGTGTATATATTATATAAATATTTTTAGAAAATACTTTTATTGTTCTAACATCCAGCTAACAATTTATCAACTCTAATTATTGACTGGAATAAACCAGTAGTTATGAAGCATCCAACTTAATCCCTCTCAAAACATAAACATATGTTTTCTATACTGACATCAAGTTTTCTGAATCTGAAAATCTCCTTGTATGTCTTATATATGCCCATTCTGAACATTAGGAAAATAAAAATAGTTACAATCGTGATGAGAAAAAAATAGAACTAAAACTAAGTTTAATTTTCTTTCAATTATATCCTGTCATTCTACAATATTTACTGTTTTGTTCTCCTAGTTATTTCATATTAGAAAGTAAATAAGTACAGTAGGACTATATGCTGAATACTAACTTCAAGGTAAGCACTTTCTATATTATTTTTCTATATTTTGAAACACTGGTCAGAAATATTTGGAAAATGCATTTCTTGTCAAAAGTCAGTTTTTAATCCTATAAAATAAGTTATTTTTTCATTCTGAATCATATTTTCAAAACTGTTCACTCTTGTATAGTTTGGACCTATAATCCATAGCTATAACTTCCAAAGACACATTTATCTACAGTTTCACAAAGATTTTTTGAGTAATTCTCACCAAGGCTCCCATCACTTCCTTGTTCCTTAAGCTATAGATAACAGGATTGAGCATGGGCGTGATGATAGTATAGAAAACAGCAAGAACCTTGTCTTCTGTCGGAGATCTAGACGATCTTGGGCGTAGATAGGTGTAAGCGAAAGGTGCATAGTAGAGCGTCACCACAGTGAGGTGGGTACTGCAGGTTGAATACGCCTTCTTCCTCCCCTCTGCGGAAGGCATGCGATAGACAGCGAGGAGAACTAGGGCATAGGAACAAGTAATGCCGATGAAAGGAAACACGAGGAAAAAGGTGGTGCTTGCAAACACCGTGTACTCATATACCCAGGTGTCCATGCAAGCCAGAGTCAACATGGCTGGAACATCACAGAAGAAATGATTGATGGCCCTAGATCTGCAATAGGGTATGCTAAGTGCATAGGCAGTGTGGGCACAGGAGTTGATAGACCCCATTATCCAAGACCCCACAATCATTAACAAACACACACTCTTGCTCATACGAATAGGATAGTGAAGAGGTAAACAAATGGCCACATAGCGATCATAGGCCATAGATGCCAAGAGAAGCGCTTCTGAACCTGCCAATGTCAAGAAGAAGAAACTCTGGACTCCACATCCCATGAAGGAGATTGAGTTGTTTCCAAAAACATAATTGAAAGCCATCTTGGGGACAATGGTGGAGATGTAATTCAGGTCCATGAAGGAGAGCTGGCTAAGCAGAAAATACATGGGGGTGTGAAGATGATTGTCCAGGAGGATGAGTAAGATCATGGAGAGGTTGCCAATGAGAGCCATTAGAAAAATAAGAATGATGAGAATAAATAGAAACAGGCCAATTCTTGATGGTGGGAATAGCCCTAATAAGGTGAAAGAAGTTGATGTCTGGTTATAATTTTCCATCAGGAATTCATAAATATTTTCTAAAAACAGACAGAAGAGCATAATTAGCTACAGAATACATTTCCCTCTTTTTTCCTTTAGTTTACTCATATTGCAAGTTTCCCATAAAGTTTATTTCTCATAAATACAGAAAAATTAAGTAAACTACTTTTGGAAAAATCTAATATTTTGAGTTAAACAAAAAATAAGAGTCAGTGATTATTATCAAACTATATTAAAAGTAAATTGCAAAATATATTATAAGAAATAAAATATGTTTTTCTATTATTTATAGAATGTGAATGTTCTGTTTTCCTAAATATAATTAGAGATAGTCAAGATCAAACTTTATATTCACAATCATATGCCTTGAAAAATCTATTATTGATTCATAACTATGTGTGAAGTGCTAATTTGGAGAGGATAGGTTACTGTGCACTATAGCCCAATATATTATACAGTACACCATATTTGGGATCTAGGTATTGAGTATTAGAAGGTAAGCACATAGTCATAAATATAAATCAAATCAAATAATTTGAAGTCATTACCTACTTTATTTACCTGAATCAGTTATTAACATTATGTTTATTCATTCCTTGACTAAAGCATATAGTGAGTTAAAATTGTGTCACTGATCATTTCCTTATACTTCAATTATTGTATATTTATATCTCCAAGTAGATTGTAAGAAAGTTAATGGTAGGATGCTGATTCTGAGTGGAAAATATGATTCTGTGGATAATTTCAGAAAGTAGACTAAAGAAAATCTACTTTTAATTAATAGACTTGCATTCACCAAGAGGCATATATATTAGATACATATCACAATTATATAATTAACTTGTACTTTGTGACAGCTCTCATATGACTCCATATCATGACTATCAATAACTATTTTTTCATTTCCTATGTGCTAACATCCTGTCCTGTGACAACATTTAAAGTAATTGTGTACCCGAGATGGCAGCAATCTCAGCCATTATTTAAAACATTAAAGATGTAAAGATGACATACATAGTTAGTATGGATAAAACATTTTCACCTATCTTGATTTTTTTATATACTCTAACATTATATTTGACAATGATCAATATTGACATTATATTATAAGAGAAGAATAAACAAATAGGAACCATTCTGATAATGATTTCATAGGGAGGAATCAGTCTTGAAGCACGAAGTGCATTCGTATATGGAAGGAAGATGGAAGTATAAACATTTACTGATTATCCCTAGAATGGGGACTTCTTTACCCACTCACTTGCAAGGCTAGGAAAGTAATTTCTGCTTCTGTACCAGTTCCATAAATTCTACTCTAGTTATATAAATGCTACAAATGCTACAAATCATATTTAATTCCAATCTTTTGACAGCAATTACCTTGAATTCTATCAAATATCAAGAACATATCCTGTTGTAAATTGAGTTTCATAGTCAGCATCATATGATCCAGAAGTATATCTTCTCACATTTAGAAATAATCTAGTATATGTATACATTAATTCTTTATATAATTCTCTAGTGCACCAAATATTTTCACAAACTATTTAACTAAAGAATTACAAGGTACATAGTAGTTTATATTAGCTAGGTGTTTTTGGGAAATGATAATCCTATTTCATATTTAAGAAAATTATTTAGAATGAAACAAGGTTAAGGAATCATAATACTGGATAGGTATTAAAAGATTATAAACTCACCTTATGCAATTGCACGTGTCTTTGTGTGATCTAACTTGTACATCTGTATAAAATTACACAATGGTTAGGGCTGAGCCCGGTGATGTAAGTGGTTGAGTGTGAGACTGAGGCCCGCGGGCTTGGCGGTTCAAATCCAGAGGTGGCTCTCAGGAGCAGCACTGAGTAGCTCCCACTACCACCAGAGGGCAGTGATGCCCACCCCCTCCCAAGAAAAAAAGTAAAAAAAATTACACAATGGTCAACAATCAATCATATATTCATGCAGAAGTAGGTAAATATACTAGTGCTTCTTAGACTTTCTAACTGAGACCTCTCTTTTTTTTTTTCAGAAATTAGCAACATGGACATGTGTTGCCAGAGACATCTCAGATTCATTAAAAGTTTCACTCTGGATTAATGTTTCTTATTTGAGCATTTAGAAAACTTCTGGTGCCAAAGGTTGTGATACCCTCATATTTAGGTAGGCAACCTGAAATACGAATTTGAGCCCCACAGTTAAAAAAGCTACACTGGTAAGTTAAGGGGGAAAATGTATTGCTACAAAGATTCTAGTTATACATTATGAATTTATTGAAAACTAACATGTTTAAATACAACTGAGGCATCAGTAGATGGTTACAGATATATTATCGCAATAAACACACTTATGTCCATGATATTAGGGTGTCTTCAAAATAAGATGCTAATAAATAATGCAACACAAAGATGAAATTGCTCACAGAGCTCATTTTTGCATCAATATTTGAAGCAGGATCAAGGTTAATGAAGACAATTATACGAAAAAGCTGCAGCTCGAGATGTGGGATGAGGAAGGATGTCCAATTAACCATAACTTCCATGGGAGTTTGGTGGGTGAGTGAAATTCAAGGCAGATAAATAAATTTAGAAATTATTAAAGTAGCTTAGGAGTTATGGTGCCTGCTTTATTCAAGTCAAAAATGGTAAATTTTCTTAAAGGGCTTGGGATGATCATGAAGTCTCAATGGGTGGAATTTTAAGGAAATTTAAAACTTCATGGGTTAGAAATAAAAGTGGCTAGAAAAGTTGTGCTGAGGAAGTTAATGTTTTCCTACCATAACAACGGATCAACCTGTTTCTGAGGACAAAATGGAAGACCTAGAGGAACTTTTTAGAGAAACATTACTTCATCCACCCCTATAATACTTGTCTTTGATGTTTGGACTTCTCTTTGTTCCCAAATCTCAGTAAACAATTTGAAGGCACATAATTTTAGTCCTTTGAAGTTGCTGAATGTGCCAGTTGAGCATCAGGTAAGTTGAAGAACATAGAATTCTTTGGTGTAGAGTTAAAGAAATGGAAGCTTCAGGAGGGTAGAGGCTTACAAGGGGGATATATTGAGAAAAAATATATTTACATCTTATTTTTCTGTTTATTAATGTCCACATGATTATATTTGTATTATGATTGGAAAATAGTAAATGGTCATCTTAATTTGGAAAGTGGGTGGATTAATTTGCTTTGCTATACATCTACAGAGATTATTAATTAAAACCAAATCTAATTTTTGCTCTGCTATTTACCGGACACATAAACATAGATTGCTAAATTTAATTGTGTAAGCAGGGAGTTTCTATATGGAACTGGTATTAACCAAACCAAACAAATATAGATGATTATAAACTGTATATTAAGTAACATGCAGTTCATATTTAGTATAATTTTTGGTACAAGAAATAATTGAACATTAATTGGAACTTTTAATCCCTTCATTATTTTCATCACCATCAAAATAATCACCTTTTCATTCAGTCTTGTCAACCATGATATTTGTGGCATATTATAGCTTTCAGAATGTGTACATTAACCTCTTTGCTTATAAGAAAAAGCTCTGGCAGGTTATTAGTGAATATGCCACTATTATTTCACTGAAAGCTTCTGACGGAACCCTGATGATATAGTGGCGTATGAATTTGGAACCCAGTGGAAAGATCAGGTTTCCTGCTCTCATATGATTTTACTTGATAGTTATAAACTTTCCTCCTCCCTTTTTTAAAGGCTTGGGTTTCTTTATTAATTAGTAAGAGAAAAAATTAAAAACAAAATAAAAAGTTAAAATAAGAAGGCACTCTGATTTAGTAATTTGCATTTGAAAGCAAGACACCTATAATGAAAACATATGACCTAGCCCTGTGAGTACTGAAGGATATCCAGGTGACAACCTTATATTTTTGAATGGTAATATCCAATAGATAAACAAATATACACATTCTTATTCTACATTTGACATCACTTCCATTTTATATTATCATTTAAAATCCAAAAAGAATACTTTCCAGGTATTTATCTATAAAGAGTAAATCATATAAAGTAAACTAGGAACCACTGTTCTCTTACAGCCAAAAATAAGAAGGTTTTCTAAAAACACAGAAAAAAATAAATGCAGAAAATATGAAATGATGCCTCCATCATGATCATCATTGAGAATTGGTTTTTTTGAGTCTGATTTGTGGGTTTCATGTGTGCCCATCCAAAGTTACTCCAATATGAATTTGCATTTGCATTTTCAATGACTCTCACCTCTCATAAGACAGAAAGCATATTTATGAATTTGCTCCAACAAAACTCTATGCTGTTTCTATTTCATGCTCAAGGATTTGTGCTAAACAGTTATAAACAAAGGAATCACAATTTTACCTGCAACTCACCTTTGAATCACATAATTCTGAACTGAACCACCTCTGCCCTAGCTTTGTTACTTATTGCCTAAGTTCCTCACTATAAATCTAGAATCAACTCATCTCAGACAAGAACCCACCAGAGGATTAATATAATGAAGTCAACACCCATAAGATCTCACCTTTTATTTATGTGAAAAAATAAAATTTCTTAAATAGAATGCAATTCATATTATTATTATCACAACAAAGAATTCTATGCTTGAATGTAAACTTACACCCTCTTCAAAGGGTTAATCATAAACTCTAGACATAATGCATCTTCCTCTTTTTAATAAATTAAATTTATTCTTCACAGTTCTTCGCATGTCTAGACCTTAACTAATAAATTGATTTGCATAATTACCCAGAGATTCTTTTTCCATTTGATATCTTATTTTAGATTATGTGGAATTGTAAAATATATTTTGTTACACAAAACCATAATTATTGGAGAAGTGAATGTGTTTTGTAATGTTGTCATTTTGAGGATAGACTTTGTTTTATTAATCATAAAGACAAAAACATGTTTCACAGTGAATACAAATAATTTAGTGTCTATTGGGTATATCTATGTTTCAGCCTCACTTCACAGTATTGTTTGGGCAGAGCAGACTCTGACTCATCAAAGCGCCATTAGTCACAGAAGCAGTGCTGTGTGGTGTTTTCAAGGTTGCAAGATTTTCAGAAGTAGTGTGCCACCTCTTTTCTTCAAGACCCAGCTGGTGGGTTACAATGTCAAATTTCTTTTTATAGCCAATGATTAAAAACATCAGTTGTTCCCTCTAGAGTAGCATATTAATTTATATCTTGGTTTTCAAAATATATTTTTGTCCTTAACTATTCAAATGTGGAAAGAAAACATTTATTGATACTTTTAAAAGATATGTATCTACATATATAGATGTTATGTGACTAGTTTTATTTCTTCTTAGAACACATTGAAGTTAGAATTTGTATTGAACTTTCTTGGTAAATGATCTAAGTGAATATATTTATTACTGCTTCTAGTACTTAAAGTAACTCTAAAAACCTACTGCTATCAAATCAATTCCAACTCATAATGACCCTTACAGAGGATTTTGAGTCTATAAATCTTTATGGGAACAAAAGATAAATATTTTCCCAAGAGTGGTTGGTGGTTTGAACAGGCAACCATGGGTTAATGGCCCCACAGTTACTCCACAATGCCACTCAATTAATTTTCATCAATATCATTCAACATTTAATAAGACCTCCTTTTCATGAGTGATGAATGAAAACAAAATCATGATACTACCTTTTAAAAATCTTGTCACTTTTTAAAATGCATTAGCTTAGGCAGTCTTCATATGAATAATGTGATTTTTTCTGAGTAAATTCCTTAGAAAACATGTGGAATAAAGTGAATATTCATCTTCCATCCTTTTGCACTCTAGTCAGTGGAGTTTCAACAAAAATCATGTTTCTTGACCTTTCTGACCTGGTTATTGTTTCTCTAATACTTGTTTTATTTTTATGCACTTGGAAATGCCTACTGAGACTTGGGCAAAATGGGGGAGGTCACTAGTAACACAGCATGGCCCTAAGCCAAGGTTGGCAAATGAGTTCTGATAATGTCCCCACAGGTGTGTGAAAGATAAATTCAGAATGAAAGAAATATATGTTTAGTAAGATTATTCCAAATATTGTTGTATCACAGAGTCATAGTCATTCATTTATATATTATTATTCAGCTACTGCATATTAAAGGTTTGTCCAGTTATTAATTTTTGTAGTTTTAATTTTAATTACAAAACTATTTAGTAATTAAAATGGAATGTGATATATTTAAGAAAAATTAACCGCAGAAGATATTACAACATGACTTTTTTTTGTGATCGTTCATTTTTCTTTGGTATTATTATTTTTGAAATTGTTTCTATTATTTTGAAAGATCTATTGGACCTAATGCATTATTTTTAAGACAAAAAAGGGATAGTTTTATGCACTTTTATTTCAGATAGTGCACTAAGTATTATTATATTTCTATGCTCTTCAAGATCACATTTTGGAACCTGAAATGTTAGATTTGTTTCTGGGTATATTTGACGTTCTTCCTGCAGAAATGACACTAGTTTTTCCCTGTGAGCTCTAATATTTGAGTCACAGATTTATGTCACATACCAATCTTCATTCTGCTCATCGAAAATAAGCAGGATATTTTAACATAGAGTTAGCTAGCCTAAGATAGATGAAATACATGCTCTCTTTAAAGGAGTTTGTGATGCACTAAATATGTATGTCAGTTATACTTTACATGGGATCCTTCTTCCAAATATATATTAGAATAGTGCAAATTACATGAATTGTTGATTTTCCCCAATTATCATTTCACATTTATTAGGAACTGAATAGCAAGCAGTTCTAATTTGTTATTTGTTAAGTGGGCCAGAAATAGGAGCTAGTGTAAGTAAATCAGACACCCTGATTCATCATGGTTATGGGTTTGACTGATAACCACAAAATCCACCATGGAGGACCAACAGCTGTTCTTGAAGAAAATGGTGAGGTTTGATCTTCTCATAAAGACTTATAGCCGGGCTGAGCCCCGGTGGCATAAGTGGTTGAGTGTGGCCCGCGGGTTTGGCGGTTCAAATCCAGCAGCTGTTCTCAGAAGTAGGGCTGAGTAGCTCCCACGACCACCAGAAGGCAGTGATACCCCCCCCCCCCAAAAAAAAAAAGACTTATAGCCTTAGAGACACACTGGAGAAGTTTAACCCTGTACTACAGGGTCACTACGAATTGCAATTAACTGCCTGGCAACTAATTTGGTGCACTAAATGGAGATGCAAATGTTCTGAAGCCCCAAATGGGTTTGTCAGATCTCAAATTCCTTTATCAAAATAAAAGTTAAAATGTTGCAATCTTTTTTTAGGATGGCACAGCTTCTCCACTGGTGCACAGAAGCTCTTGAAAGAAAAGCTCGGTTTTTCCTATAAAGAATCTCGGAGTCAATATCCCCTCTGTAACATTTAGCATGAATTACTGTTGGCATCTGTATAGTAAAATGTGAAATGATTACTCAAATGATTACCACACAATTTGAAGAAGAAAAATGAGGATCCTCGAGATGTTTATGAAAATTTCTATGAAGTCTTACATTTTTCACACTCTAAATTTGCCTTCCCGCTTTCCATATATATGCATTCAATGTCTTTTTTTTAATTTTCCCCTCTTGTCATGCTGTGTTCTGGCTGTGCAGCATCCAACTTGTAGCCTCTGTATAGATGACAGACTTCCATACCCAAAACAAAAACCTCCTGCTTTATAATTGCTTCTAACGTGTGATCACACTATAGGACAGAGAAGTGTCAAACCTTTAATTTCCCAAAACTTTAAGTATTTTAAAGGTTGTAGAGTGACTGGTGACTTCAAAACACGGATTTAATTTGCAATGTGTAATGGTGACATAGCTCAATTTAATAACCAACCACTCTTTAGAAGTTCGTAAATAGCTACTTCTGTCTCAAATATCTTCCTTTTAGTCTTATCCTGTAATAAGTGGGTCTGAATTCTCATATATAAAAATAGGATAATAAATTAATAATTGGTATAACGATAGCTGAAAATAGAGGAGGGAAGCTAGAAAACTCTGGTAGTTACATAATCTGTTGTCAATTTAGGACATGGAGTTCTCAGCTTGATGACCGTCTTTGAAGGCGCTCATGAGCTAAGTAACTCTCTGGAGGTGGTTCACAGAGAAACTCCCTGGGAGACATTACTGAGGATTACCCTAATGGAGCTACGCTGACACACCCAGAGCCCTGGAGCTAGAAGAACCACGTGGAGACCCCTGCCAACACTGAGATGCTTCTGTCACCACTGGATCCACAAGGCTTTCCACTCCCTGTCCTGTGACCTTCCCGCATTCAGCGTTATTGCATGGCTCCATGAGTCTCAAAAGGATTTATGGACTAGCATTACACATATGAGCTAACATAGGACTTATGGACTTGAACTGGAATGGACTGGGATTTTTTTTTTTAATATACAATTACTCTTCCATATAAAGCTCTCTCTTAAACACATGAGTGTCGATGAATTCATATTTTTCCGTCAATCCAGACTGACACAGAAACTATTCTAATGTGGTATACCCAATGAAATTTCTTGAATTAGTGCCCCAAATCACCCCAGTAACACACATAAATACGAAGACACAAAGAAAATAGAATTCTTATTAGGCTGTCATTGGTTTAACAAAGGGAATATAATCCCACAACTCAATGGTCAAGTTACCCTGTCTAGGCTTGTATGTTGCTGTAAATTTAAATGTTAACTTAGTTTAACAATAGTGGATACCTTTTAATATAGTTCCAGATTCTGACAAGCTAGAAAAAAAGGACAAAAATTGGTCACTAGTACATAAGATATTACAATGGTCTGAGCAAAGTTTAGTTCATTTTATTTTATCTTTTCCATTACCCAGAATTGAGACTGAGTCAATGGAAACAAATTATGTTGGTTTAGTTTAAAAGTCTTTAATTTTTTGACATATTTTGACATATAAAAATCTTTAAATATTTCTATTTTCTGGTAAAAAAATTCTTCAAAGTGAAAGTGCACTGTACTTGTGAACACATTGACTTTAGAAAGTTAATTTTCATACTTGTCAAAATTAGAGCACTGTTTCTTAATATACACCACAACAAAACAAAACAAATTGATTAAGTTGATATGGCTTATAGTGATCCTATATAGGCTTTTAGGACGCTTAAATCTTTAGGTGGCAGATAGGTTCTACTTTCTCACTCAAAACCCCTAAAATATTTAAACTGCCCATTGGGTGGTTAGCAGTCTGGTGCTTAACTGAGAACATCATCAAAACTCCTTTAAGACATACTAAACAGCAGGTATAATATATGTCCTGTTGAACTTAAAAAAAATTCTCAGCAACATTTTTTTTCAAGCAATGGATAACTTTCTTGCAGGGTCAGGAGCCCTGAGAGAATTTCTACAGGACAGTAAAGGCTTTTCGACCTCAGCTCACAGTATTCCACTAGAGTTAGAAGTGTAGGGCATGTGCAGAGATAGATGTACTCTGATATATGCTGGGGTCTGAAAAGAAGAAAGCCAGTGATTAGGAATCAGGGAAGGATTATTATTATTAGGCCACAGGAGAGTAGACCCACAGAGCACACCTTCCAGGAAGTAATGAGTGAACCCCTGACAGCATTTGTCCCACCCTGGAAAACTTAGGATAGGAAAATCTTCTGAAAAAAATGTATTTTATGTCTGAGAGTGCAGTGGAAACATATGACAAATGAGAGCTGTATTCTTTCCTGGGGCACGACACAGAGTGTGGAACAAAGAAAAGCTGGAAGACTGAGAGAGCAAAGACTTCTCTTTACTATAAAGAATCAATAAAACAATGAAATAAAGTGTCATAATGACTTTAATAGAATATGGATGATACCTTATCCTCTATAAATTCATGCACACCCCATGAGATACACTTTAGAGAATCAAGATCATCAACTTTAAAATTTTACATTCCGCGCTTGCATCAGCACTTTATCCAAGAGGCTAGTTGGAAGCAGGATACTTGCATAAGTCCACTGATTGCGGTTTGCCCCACAGTGTGCAATGCTTACTTCTGTTGTGCACGGGCCACAGTGCATCAAAACTGGCTGCCAGAAACTTAACAACACTTATTTTTAATTGCTATCTGCTTCGACTTGACTAGAAATACTCAACTATTTATTTTTAACAAATATTCTGTATACCTGCACAATTATAGATTTTATTGCTGTTGTTACTATGTGCCATTGAGTCCATTCTGACCCCATGTACCACAGAACACAACAGTGCCCAGTCTTGCACCATCCTCACCACTGTTCTGTGTAAGCTCTTTGAGGCAGCCACTGGGTCAGTCCAAGTCGTCTTCTCAAGTCGTCTGCAGCATGTTGACCCTGAAGCAATGTGTCATGTGAATTCTTGATCATTACTTCCATGAGAGTTGATTGTGTATTCAAGCGAGATGAAAGCCTTAACAACTTCAATCTTCTCTCTGTTTATCATGATGTTAGTTATTATAAAATATCCTAGCGGGAATACTTTTGTGTTCTATACATCTTGTGGTCTTCCTCACCTGATGAAATGTATGATAAAATGAGAAAATGCTTTGATATAAAGTTTTTGTTCTCTCTGTCTTTATCTTAGATTTCTAAAAAAAAAAAAAGAAAGCACATCAAAACAAAATGGAAACACTCAGCGTGTAACTGTTCAGGTGAACACTTTTAAGTTTACACTGTCCAATTCAGACAGGTTTTTCCAAGCAGTCATGGTGACAAAATCCTCTCATGCTCCATTAGGTCGTTCAGAAGACATAGTATCTAGGAGATGACAGAGTGATGAACGCATTCAAAGGGACCTGCAGAGTTGTGCTAAATTCTGATGTGGCTTTTCCTCTCAACTCTATGTCACTTATGATAATTCAATTTCTTAGTTATAAGTTTATGCCTAACAGGTTTAGAAGCCATCCATGATAAGGATCTCTATTTTGTGTCTAATAAAAATGTTTGCCTGAGTATGTCACTGGCACGGTCATTAAAACCCAAGTGAACATCTTCCAGGTATTCTTTGCTTTCAGCCAATAACCATCTGAATCACCAGTGATATCCCTTGAAATACTTTTGTGACTCTAGACTGAACCTCTAACAGCTCTATGTCAATAGGCTGCAGCAATCATTACTGCATGATCTTCACCAAAGGTTTACGTGACTGTTATTTCAATGACATTTTCTCTAACTTGAGAATTTGTTAAGTAACCTTTCTTTACAATTGCATAAATATCGATCACTGCCACTCAGTTGTTCAAGTCGCTGTCTCCCAAATATCCCAGAATACAAGTAAGTACTTGAAGTGTATTATCAGATTGTTGAAAAAATTTCTATTGGCATTCCATCTATTCCTGGACCATTGTTTGTACCTGATGCTTTCAGAGCTGTTAGAACTACTGCCTTGAGAACCACTGGCTTTTGCTAATATGCTACCTTCTGAAATGATGGACTATGAGATATTTTGATTTAATGATTCTGTGACTTTTTTCCATCTTCTTTTGCATAAAAAATAAATCATCTTATTTCGGCGTCTACAACAATCCATGAGCCAGTTGTATCAAACACATTTGTACATATATCGCCATCCTCTTTCGATGCTTCCTGCTGAGTCAGAACTGACCTAATGGCAATGAGTTTGTGTGTGTGCGTTTTAGTTCACTTTTTACGATAAGGTGGAACTTTTATCCTACGTCAATTATTTACTTTATCAAAAGAGAGAACTGCCTCCAAATTGAGATTGTGACCACAAACATTAAGGAATGCATTGCAAAAGGGATTTTAGCTAAAAGGGATTATGATTAGAAGACAAATCTACTGCATCTCAGCACTGTAACAAAGACAGACTTTACTTTTATAAATGTGCCATTCTGTACTGTAAGGTCTTCAAGCACCTTTCTATAAGAAAAGCCTGACATAGATAGTTGAAAATAACATAATTCGGGGCTGAGCCCCGGTGGCGTAGTTGTTGAGTGAGGGACTGTGGGCCACTGAATTGGCAGTTCAAATCCAGCTGCAGTTCTCCAGGACCAAGGCTGGGCCTCCTATTCCCACCAGAGGGCAGTGATGCCCTCCCCCCAAAGAAAATAACATCATTCACTCAGAATCATAGTGTACTATACACAGTCAAGCATATGATTATGACTTAAATTCAGTGCAAGCTGAGGAATATGAAAGCATGCATACATATATAATGATATATATCATATAACATAAACCAATCAGAATTAGTAAACAGTCCCATTAATTTAAAATATCATGGATGCAGTTAATAAGGCAGTTATAGTAAAGCTAGATAACATTTTATTCAATTACATTTCTTTATACAGGTGTAGTTTGAGCTATGTCTAAGTGATAGTAAAATACTTCTTTAAATGTGAATGAAAGAAAAATTTTGTATACACAGGCAGTAAAGAGATTGAGTAAATATATGCAGAAGTATTTTCAATGAAAACTAACATTTCATCCTCGCATTAGCAGAAGGTATAATACATTATGACTGAGTAAGCTTACACAGTATGGTCAAATTAATCTAGCTCATTGGATTAGATATTTCTGAAACAACAGTTTGAGAAATAGTAATTTGAAATATTAAGTTATATATGGAAAAATATATATGCATGCATACCTTTGTTAGTTGATGCTAAGATTTTACAGCCAGCAGCATTTACACTCTTGATTTAACATTCTTAAATTTGCTAAATTGTAGACTATATGTTTTACTAGCGCTTACATCGGAATAAATAATTAAAGCTTCAGAGATTTAAGAATATTCAAATTGCTGCCCTAGGTTCTGTTTAGCATTGTATGATCATTTCTTTGTGATAAAATTTTGACGATATTAAATAAAATCTTATGGGAATATAGGTAGTTTGGGCTGAGCCCTGGTGGCCTAAGTGGTTGAGTGCGGGACTGCAGCCAGCAGGCTTGGCAGTTCAAATCCAGCGACAGCTCCCAGGAGCAGCACTGGGTAGCTCCCACTCCCACCAGAGGCACTGATGCCCCCCCCCTCAAAAATAAAACAAGGAATATAAGCATTTCATTTAATGTTTGCTTCCTGCTGTCAAGCCTTATAAAGCTTTGAGGTAGAACCAAAACTATAATAGTAGGGGTGGAAAATATTCTTTAATATTTCTTTCTCCTACCATTATGGTTTCAATTCAACCTCATTTACCTTGTTAGACTTGCATATGGTCATTGGCAAAATTAAGATCGTTTGATGAATGAAAGCCAAAATAAGTACGCCACCAGAAAAAGATACGAGAGGGAGGGAAAGAGGAGCTAATAATAATGAAGAGTATATAACTGCCCTTGAGTGGAGCAAGCAACACAATTGTAGGTATATATATATATATATAAACCATTGACTGGAGGGCGGGTAGGGGTTCTTGACAAAAAGTTTGGTTTTGTGGAGCAACAAAAATTTTCATAGAACACAAAAATAGTATTATAATTATTATTTTAATTTTAAAATACTGTATGATGCTGTTAAAAAGCAGGACATCAGTCATATATATATATATATATATATATATATATATAGTGGTTCAGGGAGGGAGGAGATAAAGAGGATGAAGAGGAGTGACTATCAAGGAGGTCAAGAAAAAGAAGAATGTTTCAAAACCCATTGTGATAACAAGTATACAATACTATTTGATGTAACTGAACTATGGAATGTTAGAATATCTACAAGAGCTCCCAATAACATTAAAAATAAGCTGTATGTTCTATTAATGTATTTTACCTTTGCAATTCCAGTTGGCAGCTCAGATAGTAACTCTAATATTACATATCTATTTCAAATTGTTTATAATATCCTGGTGTTTGTGTTGGCACCTGCCCTAAGATAACCTGCCCCCTTTAAGTCCAACAGAACAAAATTCTGCCCTGCTCTATTTCGACTTCACAACTGCTCCCATGTTGCTACAGGCCCTGGATCAGTCCATCTTATTGAAGACCTGCCTCTTCTTAGTTGCTCCTCTCCTCTACCAAACATGATGTTATTTTTGAGGCACAGGTTTCTTCTGATAGAATTGTCAAAGTACATGAGAGGAAGTCTCATCATTCTAGTCTCTAAGGAGCCCGCTGACCTTTTCCCAAGACAATGATTTGTTCTTTTAACAGTTCAAGATACTTTCAATATTTTCTCCAGCACTAGATTCAAATGCATGGATGTTTCTTTAGAATTCGTTATTGAATGTCATACATATATGAAGACATTTAATATATCAAGGTTTGGGTCTGCTGCATGTTATTCCACAAAGCAATATTCTTTATTTCCAATATGCTAAAATGACCTTGTGGAACAAACTTGTTTTCTGTTACCACTTGTCATCTTGTCGTATGGCCATGGCTTGTGTATTGCTGTGATGATAGACATTATGCCACTGGTATTTTCAAGTTCATCTGAAGTGAACAGGTCTCAGTGGAGCTTCCACTGAGCACAGACGATGAATCAGGACTGGCTGTCCACTTGAGAAGAATATAGCTGCTGAAAACCTTATGGATAGCTTAAAAAATTAATACCAGGACTTCAACAAATTTCATCATCTGTCTTGTGACTGGTGTTGGCTGCACCGACTCTGTAATTGCATAGAGCTCTTAGGAGAAGTCCCCAAGACGATTTTTATGGGAACAGATTGCCGGGTCAGTAGATGTGTTCAAAGGGCTAGGCTTTCAAGTTTAACAACTAGGTGTTTACACATTGTGCTGCCAAGGACTTACAGTCTCAAAATAGTATGGAATAATACATACTGACCTGGTTGCTGTTGGTTTCCATAAGTTTATCAGTAACACACTTGTGAAGGCAATGGTTGGCATTTCATTTTTTGTCCCAGCTTTCATCATGAATTTAGCCACAGTGCAAAAATGACAACCAGTGATGTCACTAATCAAATAATTATCTTCACTGACAAAGATCAGGTAGTCTAAAGGACTTACCTCTAAGTGTCAGGGGACAAAATCTGTGAAGTAGTCTAATTCATACAGAGAGCATTGAAACTGTTAGGCTTTCGTGGCAAAATGCCCTTTGGGAAATGGTACTAAAGGAAAGCTAAAGAAAAGTAAAAAGTTTTGTGTTCTCTAATACAAACATTCAGCATTAATTATTCTGTTTTTTACTTGGTGACTTGATTGGTATACAGACTTGTACTCAATAATGCATAATACCCACTGAAATGTTATGTTTACATTTTAGAATACAATGAACACCTCCATAAGATTTTTTCCAGAGCCCCTATAACATCCTTATTCCGTAGACTATAGATTAACGGATTGAGCATGGGGGTGAGGATGGTGTAAAAGACTGACACAACTTTATCTTGACCTGGAGAGTGGGAAGAAATTGGTCTCATGTACATGAAAATGATGGCTCCATAGTACAGACTGACCACAGTTAAATGAGATGAGCAGGTGGAGAATGCTTTCTTCCGGCCCTCATTGGAAGCCATTTGAATGATAGTTACTAGGATGAGTGTGTAGGAAGCAAGGATGACGGAGAATGGAATAAGAAGCAGAATGGTTGTGCTGACCAGAACCCCAGTTTCATAGAAAAATGTGTCCTCGCAAGAAAGTCTTAAGACTCCAGGAAGTTCACAATAGAAATGATGGATTTCTCTGTTTCCACAGAAAGAGAATCGCATAGTGTAGACTGTATGTATCAAGGCATTGAGAGAACCACTGGTCCATGAGCTAACAGCCATCTGTCTGCATAGTGGCCCATTTATGAGAAGAGGGTAGTGTAGAGGCTTGCAGATGGCAACATAGCGATCATAAGACATGAAGCCTAAGAGAACACACTCAGTGCCACCCAAGGCTAACCCCAGGAATATCTGAATCCCACATCCCCAAACAGAGATAACTGTTCTGTGCAGCAAGTAGTCTGTTATCATCTTCGGAATGATGCCAAGTGTGAATAAAATATCTAAGAGAGAAAGTTGCCACAGGAAAAAATACATAGGGGTGTGTAAATGAGGGTCTAGCAGGATAAGAAGAATCAAGAGAATGTTTCCAGTTAGAGTGAGAAGGAACATCATGAAGATTAGTGCAAAGAGACAAAAGTGAGTTGGGGTGTAGTGAAGCAGCCCTAAAAGAATAAATTCAGTGACCGTATTGTTCTCCATGTGCACTGTTCTTCAGAAAAAGTATATAAATATAGATATAACTAATGTTCTGTGAAAGCTGCCATAAGATTTTTTAAAATATATATTATTAGAATAACTGGGGGATTATAAGCAATACAGAAGAAATAAATTATTCAAATGCCACAGTTCTTTTTGCTTCAGTACTACATCAGGTAAGTTATTTCTTAGATATTGCCTATCTTTTATTATATTTTGGACATGATTTTTCTGTCAGAAATAGGTTGAATGAAATTCTGATTTACCAGTAGTGTATATTACGTTTGATCACAGGTTTCAGGAGAAACTTCTATAATTCCACTGATTTCTTTCGTTGTACCTCAAGTTACCAGTAACATCCCTGAAACAAAGCACAGTTCTGTAACCAAACCAATTAAAAACAAAAGCAATGATACCGGACATCACAACAGACAGTCCATTTTGCTTGTGTTCATTGCTACGCTAATACTCTAAAATTGGTTCATTTTTCAATTGGTTCATTTTTATAGATATAGTTCTTGTCCTTTAAACTTAGTAATTTGTTTTATAGATTTGAACAATAGTATGTCTATTCAGTCAGTATCAAATAGAAGTCAATAATATCAGTAACAAATGAGACAACAAATTCTACAGCTTCCAAAAGGAAACAACTGGACCTCATCTTTCTTGTAAATGGAGAGATTGTGTTAAAATAAAGTAAATATTTATGTTACTACTTATGTATATATACACTGTACCTTTTACCTAAAATGTTACTTTTTTCTAAAAACTGTATGCTTCAATTCATAGGAAGATCCTCCAATATTTTGTATTCTATGCCTCTTGATTGTTGTAGCATTATCTGAGTGTTTAATTTTCTCTCAAAATACTACTGTGAAATTCATCATGACTCTGTAAATATAGGCAAAGAAGATTTGATATAAAAATTAAACAAGGAATCATTTTAAAAAACAAAATTTGAAAATAAGTGAATGCTACTGCTTGTTATTTATGCATCTTACACTCCACAACCAAGATGATCATCAATTAACCATTAAAAAAATAAATATCTTACTCCCACCAGGGCAGTGATTCCCACAAAAAATATAAACAAACAAACAAACAAATAAAAGAGTTGGTGCCACTGTGCATTATAAGGTTAATACCAATGTGAGAAGCCTGATAGCAGGTAGGGAGAATTTGCTGGTGACGTGCAGGGAAGCCCAAGCAGAGAAGCAACTTCCTCTCAGCACATTTTCAAGAAGTGCTGAGCACAAAGCTTCCTTGAGAGGCTTAATGTAAAAGCAAGCCCATACTAAACTGTGGTATTCTCATAATGCACAAACCATATAGCATTCTACTTTAAAGACTGTATCTTGAAAGCTGTGTGATCCAAACTGTGTGTGATGAGCAATATGTACTTAGGCTTCTATCAAATTTTAGCCGGTATAATTCATATTTTCACCTATTCACAAGAGTCAAGAAAACTTGGAACACGGAAAAATAAGTATTATTTTAATGTAACTTGCATACTGGACTTATATGTGTGTGTGTGTGTATGTGTGTGTGTGTGTATATATATATATATATGGCATTTCACCTTCTATTATTTACTGATTTTAACTGGCAAGAACATAACTTAAACACTGACTGCAAATTTCCCCTGGAATTCAAGCCACCCACTGACATGTTGATTCTGACCTACAATAGTCTGACCTAGGGTTTCTAAGACTATACATTTTTATAGGAGCAGACAGTTTCAACTTTCTTCTGCCAAGTAGCTACTGGCTTTGAACAACTCTAATGCTATCCCATTAGTGCCATGAGGGGCCCTCATGAAGAGTACAGTGAACTGAAAAATCTTATTAAAAAATAAAGACTTATTAGTCAAACCAAATATTTAAATATAAATATATATGCATTTCCACCAGTTTGTTATGTAAGTCTACAATTAGATGTGTCACAATGCACATATCTTTAAATTGCAAATTATAAAATGATGCTTTGATGCTTTAAAATGTTGAAGGTTAATTGTGGCTAGGGAATATGGAATCAAAGATATTTTAAAATGAAAGATTAACAACAAATGTTTGCCATAGTTATAATCTATCTGTGTACTTACAGGTTCAATATAATACTTCTGATGACAAAAACAGAGGAAAACATTGTTAAACGGAAGAAGTAATGGGTAATTTTAATGAAAAATATTCAATAAAACCCAACTGCCATAGAATTTACTAGCATTATGTAAGATACTATATATTTAGCTATTTCTAGCACTGAAATAAAATGTCTAGGTAGTCTGTGACTTGCCTTCGCTTAGCAGGTATTGCCATTTCTAATTCATTGGAATTCAACTCTTGTTAACGTGATTCAAATAGTATTTGTATGTAAATGAAAGAATCATGCTTTGGGGAAAATGCCTGAATCTTTACATAAATGTTCACAACTCTTCCTATTCTGAACTCATCAAGTTTTTCCACATTATTACTTAATACATAAGTGTGAAGATCTTGTCAAAGCTGTAAGTCCAAGTTCTACTCCCACCATTATTTTGTGTGATCACTCAGTGTTCTTGTGACTATTAAAATATAATTCAACTGGGGCTGAGCCCCAGTGGCGTAGTGGTTGAGTGCGGGACTGTGGCCTGTGGGCTTGGCAGTTCAAATCCAGCAGCAGCTCTCCAGGAGCAAGGGTGGGTCTCCCACTCCAACCAGAGGACAGTGATGCCCTCCCCCCCCAAAAAAATATAATCCAACTATCACTGTGGTTACTCTTATTACTATGCCCATTGATGCATTTTGCTATTCCAGTACACATTGTATGTGTAGGTGAAGCCTTATTGTTATTTTTGAAATACCTTAAAATTATTTCTGTAAATTAAGACCTAAGATAATACTTACCTGTTTGTTTTTTCATATTCATTCTTTTCACTCTTAGCATTCAGATATGATTAAACATACTTATCATTTAGAGTCAATATCCAGTTACCTGGATTTTAAGTCCTTTATTGACTAACTATGTCTTGGGAATACTTACTCAATCTATAGTTCAGAATCATCATGTGTAAGGTGACAACCCATATTAATATATACATCTTTATTTTAAAATATGAATCAATAAAATGATATTAACAATGTATTCTATGACAATGATTCATATATTAAATATACAAGGTTATATCCCTTATATATCTTTATAATATGAAATATCACAGTTTAAATTCATCATATGAAATACATCAAAATTAAAAGTAGAGTACAATTGATTAAAATTTACATTGAATTTCACTTATTTCCCGTGATAATTTCTATAAAATTATTAGCTCCACCTATAGCATATTCCAGGTATATAAGTACTCAGTTGGAAATAAGGCTAAAATGTCTTAGTGTGGAAAGAAGCACAAGACCAATAACACAAGTTTATGAATTTAAAGTCATTTTGATTTTTCTTGCTTCAAGGATGCCCAATAAATAATAACTCAAGACTAAACTACATTTGTTGTTTTTATAACTTCTTTGCTTTATATGATGTAGGTTATAACGTCCAGCAAACATAGTTAGTTAGTCTTTGTGAATGAGCATTATTAAAAGTTTTTTCCTCTCTAACCTTAAGGAATAAATAGCATACAGTCATTTGAATTTTACTGCCTATGGATTTTAATCAAGAATATATTCGATGTATGCATAATTTCCTTTTCTAAAAAATATTTTACATGCTTTATACCATTGGCCAAATTTATGATATTATTAATAGAATTACCATCTGCACCATAACAGGATTTATAATGTTCCTCACTAAAGGATAATGGTGACTTTAAAGTGGACCAGAGCCAAATATAAACCATAGATATGTTAATGGATTTTGAGCTCTCACTTGATCATAATCTTACTCAAAGAACAATTAAGTATTATGAAATGGTCTATTCCTTTCTTACCTTCATGAAGAGGTCATTGAAGATATGGGTGCTATAGCAAGGTGTGGTGATGAAAGCAGATAATGCCTGACTGTCATAAAGAAGAGGGGGTAGGGCCTTAAAAACTTGTCTTAAAAAAAAAAAACTTCTCTTAGAATAATCAGTCATTTAAGTGAGGTGTTAGCTAAACTCATATAGTAAAAATACAGAAACTTATGTGATCCAAAGACTGTAAATAATAAAATCCAAACGAAAGTATGGAATGCACTAATGCTTAAATTCTGAGCACCCAGCTTACAGATTGCAATGAAATCAAAATTGATTTTCAGAGTCCCTACATAGATAAAGCTAGCTTCCAGTGAATCTTCTCTGTTGACTGAAAGGGAGGTGAATAAGATGGCAAATGAGAGATGACCTTTGGATGTGGACTAATGCAGATGTAGTTAGGTTAAAATTTAACACCATATCATCTTTCTCCATTTTGATCTATTTTAAATTTTTTCTAGTTTTTTTTAATCATTCTCTCCTTTCTTTTATACTAGGAATTTTAGTTTTAGTTTGTTAATGATGATTTTTTTCTTTGTTTTATTATATATTTTTCTGTTAATAAATTTAGGTTAGTTGAAACTTTAGTGACCATAATTATTAACAGTTTCGGAGGTTATGCCAGGTGAAGTTAGGGGCAGTAGAGAGTCAATAATAATGAAAAGAAGAAAGAAGAAAATGTTCAAAAATTAATTGTGGTCATGATTTCACAACTTTTTAATATGCTTAACCTACTGAATTGCATGATATGTGAATTATAGATCAATAAAAACATGACTTTTTAAAAAGAAAAATATTCAGCTTCCGATCTACTGAAGAATTTAAACATCTTTGATGTTTAGACTTCAGGTTTTCACTCATTGCTAATGTCATAAACAATATCTATATAGTAAATGTGACAACCCAGCAAATGATTACATGGATATAAAATACTTTATTTTACATGTCTGAATTAGTAATATATGAACATTATCTTAATGGTTACCATTTCTTATCTCAATATGTGAAACGAAGTCCCTTGTTCATATCATGTCATGTACTATATTACTTAAAGTGGTCATAAAGTTCAATGTTCCAAATTTCTGAACACTCTCACCATTCTTGCTTGCATTGGTAGCTTCAGGAAGATATTATATACTGTCTAGAAATGCTTGAGTCACAAACATATAAAATGGGATAAAGTACAGATCATTTGTTCAATATATATTTTTCTTTCTTTCCTTGTTTCCTTCTTGCACTCTTCCTTCCAAACTAGCTGCCCTGGCCCCATCTCAATCCCAGTACATCTTAACAAAAATGGAGTCAAGTCCCAAAATGTATTTACTATAGATATATGCTTGCAAATAAGAAAAGTCATCTATCTGAATTTGAAATAAAGATAGTTTTTACGCTGCCTTTCATGAGATCATTACATATAATAAGAAGAAAATATAAAACAGGTTACTTACTAATTCATCTTTTGAGACCCTATATTCCATAACAAAAAACAACGTACACATCAAAGCAAAACAATTTTTAAGTATTCATGCAAATATTGTATTGTTAGTATAAAAAAGAAAGAAAACTGATATGAAGAGCAAGATTGGGTTTCAAAAAGGTCTAACTAGAAAAATGATAATCCACCAAAATGTCAAGGATGTCAATATCAAGAACTTATAAAAAATGCTTCCACAATTATTTTCAAGACAAGACAATATAATGTTTACTTAATTGGCAATTATTTATGGGCATTAATACATAATTCATCTTCTTTAATAGCTCTTCATTACATGATCTTCTAAATCCACACTCAAGTAAAATGTAGAAATTCTAAAATTTAAGTATGATATCTAAGATAAGGATACATTTTTTTACTGATAATTTGTTATTAAAATGATTATGTTGATAAATGTTCAAGGGAATTATTCTTACCCAAAGCAGCTTACAAGCAGAAACATATTTCATCACTTATAGGCCAGAGTTATATATATCTAATTTTCTGTAGTCATAAAACTGAAACAGTTTGTGCACAAGCACCCGTTTTTATAGTGATTTACCTTCCTTGGGATTGAGTTGTTTAACAAACAGCTTATGTAATTTTGGTTCACTTGAAAGATTCTAAAAAGAAGACTTTAAATTAAATAAATGAACAGAGACATTTTAAATAAACAATCTTCTACAGGCAGCTGTTTATAAATGGCACCAGAAAAATAAACACAATTTCATCAAAATAAAATATGTCACAGTGGAATAAAATCTCATGTGGATACACAGGAACACTGTTGCCCCCTGATAATTACATCACTTATTATCATCATAATGGGAGTTTTATCATGAATAAAATGTTCATGGTAGGTTCTAGCTAGAGAGAGCTGCAGTTTATTCCTAACAATCTTACATTTCCAAAGGGATGAAAGTTTATTAGTATATTAAAGGGATGAGTGTAAAGCATGATGTAATGGAATATGAACAGTTACCACAATTATTTTAAAATATTTAAGAATGTATCATTTTAGTGAACATGTGAAAGATGAAGTGACATTAATCCCCTTGGCAAGGAAGACACCAGAGGCCTGAAACCAGCCCCCAGGCAAGGCAGGAAGCCCTGAAAGAAGGTCCAGCCATCCCAGCAAATGGCAAGGGAGAAGAGAGGTGTCCCTGGCATTCAGCAAGGAAAATCCATTCATCTCAGAGTCACCAAGGAAGGGTCCAGCTTTTGGCCAACAAGGAAGACTCTAGGTGTCCCTGGGAACCTGAAAAGTAAGTCAAGGCAATGCCTCTCGTCAAGTCAATGCCTCTCCCGGTCCTCATTGTCCTTTCCATCATAGGAACCCAGCAAGGAAAGCCCCAGATGTCCAAATGAACCAGCAAGAAGGCATCAGCCATCCCTGTCTTCATTGAAGGAATGTCCCAAGCATCCCTGCAACAGAAGGAGATTCAACTTTCCCCACGAGAGCCAGCAGCTCAGCCAATACTGAAAGCTGCACCAAATATGCAGAAAACAGCAACCACATTACACATGGAAAAATCAAGAAAGAGGAACCAGTATTTTGACAATCTCAAA
Source organism: Nesogale talazaci (assembly GCA_004026705.1). Taxonomy (NCBI): domain Eukaryota; kingdom Metazoa; phylum Chordata; class Mammalia; order Afrosoricida; family Tenrecidae; genus Nesogale; species Nesogale talazaci. The sequence continues at coordinate 21,590 of PVJH01018021.1, read as the reverse complement.
AGAAAGATACATGCTATTGTCATGCCTTAGACCTTCAAACTTAGTTTTCTCTAAGTGAAAGAGCATTGGGGAAAAGTTTTGTGTCTAACCCTCAGTGCTTTCTTAAACAGAGTTCAGCTATTGAAATTTTAAACATGTCTAAGTGAGCATCTCATGGGTTGGGGTCTTGAAAAGCTGTCCTACACATTTATTTTTTTTCTTTTCTCAATAGTACTTTAAAATCTGTATTAAGGGTTCGATTAATGATGCTATTATAAAATTACCACATTTCTCATGAAACCAAAATTATTTCTCTACAGGCTGATAATAATGCTGTTAAACTGAGCCAAGGATATGTATAAACTTGTGATATAGGAATAATTTTGAGCTCACACTCAATTGTAAACCTTAGTTGTAAATCTTTTTGGGGGGAGCATCACTGTCCTCTGGTGGGAGTAAGAGGCCCAGCCTTGCATCTGGAGACATGTTGTTGGGTTTGAACCTTCAACCCAGTGGGCCGCAGTCCTGCACTCAACCACTGCGCTACCAGGGCTCAGCCCCTAATTGTAAATCTTAATCTTACTGTGTGATGCTGTTCAACGTTTGCTCTTCTGAAGTGACCACTGAAGACAAGGGTGTTATAGAAAATCCAATAAAGAAATCAGAGGGCACTCAAAAAGAGTAAGATTTGAGCTATGTAGGAATACACAAATGTTATAGATTATTTTAAATGTGTCTTCAAAATATTACATCAGATTAATTTAATTCAATATGACTTGCAGTGTGCTTTAAAATAATAAATTTTGCCCCCAATTACTAAATGGTATATTGAGTTCCTTACCCCTGGAAATTTCAGAATGTGATATATTTTTCTTAAAGAATAATGCTTTTAAAGCCAAATTCAGGTACATTAGCATTAGATTATATATAAGTAAAACAGGTCCTAATTCAATATGAAAGAACTGAGGAGAGGAGTTATTTGCAATCCTTTACACTGCCTAGTATGCTTCTTCTCTGAGGACTAAGCTGACACTTCACTTAGATAGCTGCTATTTTAATGCAGGCCTTTAAGACAGGCACATGAACTGGGGTAAACCCATGATTGTAAATAATAAACTTCTGTTGGGCGACCTTTCTTTTGAACAGGTACAAATATGGATATCTTTCATTCAAGGCCAAGGAGCTCTCCTACACATTTTTGGCATAGATGAATGAGGGCCTCCAGCGCTTCCTCCACTTGCTGAATCCTTTCAAGGGGCTTCAGTGCAGTTTGGATTGCATTGCTCAGTACCATTGGTTTTTGATCATATGTCACCTCTTGAAATGGTTGAATATAAACTAACTATTCTTAGTACGGTGCTTCTGTATATTCTTCTCATGTTTTTTTTTTAATGCTATCTGTATCATTTGATATCTTGCCCATAACATCTTTCGATAATGCAAACTAGAGCTTGAAATTTTCTTCAGTTTTTTCCAATTTCAAATATGCTGAATGTGTTTTCCTAATTCAAGGATTCATACATTATGATTCTTTGTCTTCCTGTACTGGCATTTGAAATTACTGTTCAGCTCTTTGACTTCATTTTATCCCTGTGCCTTAACTACCCCATGATTGAGAACACACATTTCAATGTTTTTTGACACACAATTTGATCTTTTCTTTTTTCCACTGGTTTTATTTACCTTTTGCCTTCTTCCTTTATAATGTTGTTAATGTTGTCCATAGCGTATCAGGTCTTTTGCCATAAATTTCAATGCATCAAATCTATTCGTTCGATGCTCTTGAAATGCAGGTGGGATAGACTCAAGATGGCATTTTGGTTTTGTAGACTTCTTTTAGTTTTCTTCAGCTGCATCCTGAACTTAAATATGGATATTTGATGATCTGTCTCAGTGTTCTTGGCTTGGGTTTAGCTGCTTATATAAAGTTTGTCAATAGTCTTTTTTCCCCAGATATAGTCCATTGGAGATCTATGTATTTCATCTGGAGAGGTCCATGAGTTTAGCTGCTGTTTCTGTTATTGGAGAAAAGCATTTGCAATTGAGAAGTTGTTAGGCTTCAAAATTCTGTCACGTGATCTACAGCTAGATCAGTATGATCTCCAAGACCATATTTTCCTACTACTTTTCATGATAGTTGGGGGTAGAAAACTTTTAAGAAGTAAAGGAAAGTTGTATGGTCATCATTACTTCACTGCACCCTGACACATCTACTCCCCACAACCCTTCTGTAAAGGGATGCCAAATTGTCCATGAGTGGGTGTTGGGTCTGCAATCTGCACTCCCCCTCCTTCGCAATGATGTGATGCTTGTTCCTTGATATGTGATACCTGCTTCCTTCAACCCCTCATGATCGCACAAGCTGTTGTGCTCTTCCATATGGACTTTGCTGTCTCTGCTTTAGCAGGCCGCTTGTTTACCTTCAAGCCTTTAAGACTACAGATGATTTATCTTTTCATATCCAGACGTGATTAGCATTCTCAACCAGTTTTGCTAATGCATCCATTTGTTTTTAGCAATTGTATCAGTTGAGTGGGCACACAATCCTGAGCTAGATGGCTGTTTGTTTACCGTTAAGTCTTTATGACCCTAGGCACTATTATCTTTTGATAGTTGTGCACCATGAGCTTTCTTCACCATTCTTGCTCATGCCTCCACCTATCCTCAGCAATCATCTTAGGAATATGAGCACACAGTGATGCATTTTTTCCCCCTCCTTGATGCCTGAGACCTGATCCATTCCATACATCGTGACCACACAGACTGGTTTGCATTTTCCATGTGGACTGGGCTACTTCTTAGCAAGATGGCCATTTGTTTATCTTCCAACTTTTAAGACTATAGATGCTATATCTTTTCATAGTTGGGTGCCATAGATTTCTCCACCACATTTGCATATGCACCCATTTGTCTTCAGTGATAGTATCAGACAGGTGAGCATTATGGAATACCAGTTTAATAAAACAAAGTGTTCTTACATTGAGTGAGTATTTGAATGGAGGCCCAAGGTCTATCTGCTACTTTACTACTATACCTATAAATAAATAAATACATATATATACACACACATATATACACATAGATTTATTTTTTTCTCATCATAAATAATTATATTTATATATGTACATGCCTGGTTTTGGACTTCTATAAATAACCTTTACTGCTTAGACTTTCCTCTGTTTCCTTTACTTTTCAATTGTCCCACTATCATGCTCAGCCTTCATTTGGGTTTCAGTATTTCTTCTCAACTACATTACCGTTACTCAAGTCCTGCCAGACTTTCCACACCCTCCTCCTCACCAATTCTGACCACTTGTTGTTCCCCCTTTCCTGAGCCTGTCCACACCACCTCCTTAAACCCCTCTCCCCCTCCCCCATTGCCCAGGAACCATCGGTTCTCTCATCCCAACTGCCCATCCAGGAATGCTTCCTTCTTGAAGCACTCAATTTCAGAGGCTCAGACCTTATTGTTTCACCACCATGGGTCCCCTGTAATGCTGTTTGTTTCAGTAATGAGACAGCATGACACATCTTATTGTCCTTTGTCCAGTACCCTCCGTATCCCATTAACTCCCCACATGGACGTCATCCTCTGAGCATCTTGGGCCAGCGAGGAGACTAGTCCCGCTCTCTTTCTCTTCCTCCCTCCCTCCCTCCCTGCCCCCATGTAAATGTAGGCATCTCCCTCCAACCTGCTCTCTGTCATTCCCACTTTCAGAAAAGGGATCATTCTGGCTCTGGTTGGGGCCAGCCCTTTCGATCTCTCTTTTCACGCACCCTACCATGGGGTCCCACTGTCCTCATGATTTGGTGCTTCATGGTAGGGGCTGCATGCCCACTCCAGATTCTGTGGAACAAGACTAGTACTCTGCTCCTGGGTGGGTTCGTGCCCTGTTCCCTCCATTATCCTTTGACTTTCAAACCTCCTTTTTCTCCCTCCCCTTTCCATCCTTCTCCCAATACTGAGTTGGCCCAATATTTTTCTCCTTGGGTTTGTTCCAACGCCTTCCACTTTCCTATTTCTCAACCCAAATGTTGTGATATAAGAGGCTTCTTCTTTGTACCCACTGTGCTGATTACTCTTACCTCAGGGGACTCATGCTGTACTGTGCCTTTTGGGATTGGCTGACTTTGCTGAGCATAATTTTCTCCAACTCTTCCCATGAGAAGACAAATTTCATGTGCTCATCAGTGCTTTGGAGTGAAGCATAGTACTACATTGTGTGCATGTGTGAGAGTTTACTGACCCACTTGTCTACTGATGGAAATTTATATTGTTTCCAAATCATTACACTTGTGAATTGCACTGCAATAAATGTTTTAATGCCTGCAATTGGTTGTGGTTTATTTCTTAACTTTCCTGGCTATATACCCAGTAGAAGGATAGCTCATTCAGAAGGTAGCTCAATTTCCATCTTTTGTTTGTTTGTGGGGGCGGGGGCATCACTGCCCTCTGGTGGCAGTAGGAGGTCCAGTCTTGATCCTGGAGAGCTGTTGCTGGATTTGAACTGCCAGCCCTGTGGGCTGCAGTCCTGCACTCGACCACTATGCCATCGGGGCTAAGTCCCAATTTCCATCTCTTTAAAATATCACCAGACTACTTTCCAAAGCAGGTGTATGTATCTACAGGACCACCTACAATGTAGGGGAGTTGCTATTTTGCCACATCCCCTCCAACATTTGTTGCTCTCTGGTTTTCTTATTTGGGCTAGTCTCAAAGGTATTAGATGATATCGCATGGTTGTTTTGATCTCCATTTCTCTGATGGCCAATGATTAAGTGCACTTTCATATATATTTGGACATATTCGTTTCTTCATAGTGAAATATCTTTTCAGTACTTTTTCCCACTTCTTAAAAGTGTTAACTCTTTCCACTTTTGGGGGGCAAGAAGGGTATTGTAGATTTTTGTAATAAGCCCAATCATCTGCTGTTTCAGTGCTAAAAAATCCTTTCCCAGTCTGTGGGTTGTCTCATTACTCTTGGTGGTCATTTGATGCACATAGGTGATTCATCCTTACTGCTTCCCATTTGTCAATTTCAGATTCCCCTGCATGTGTACCCCATGATGCCTGATAGCCTGGTTCTTTCCACTCCTCATGGTGGCACAGGCTGGTGTGCTTCTTCTATGGTAGGCCTTGTTGCACTATTTCCTCATCCTCAACCTTTTGAGGCCTCAGTCATTATGCCTTGATAGCCGGGTACCATTAGCCATCTACCACTCTTTCTCCTGTCCCCACTTATCCTCAGTGATCATCTCAGGAAAGTGCATGCACAGTAATATTGGTTTTTCCCTGTTTGATGCCTGAGACCTGATCCTTTTGACTCCTGTCAGCAACACTGGCTGGTGTGCTTCTTCCGTGTGGGCTTGGGTACTTCTCAGCTAGTTGGCTCTTTATCTTCAGGCTTTGAGACCCCAGATTGTATATCTTTTGATATCTGGGAGCCATTCATTTTCTTCACCACATTTGCTTATGCACGTATTTAACTTCAGTGATCATATTGGGCTGGTGAACATCATGGACAGATTCATAGAACAAAGTGTTCTTGCACTGAGGGAGTGACTGGGTGGGGGTCCAAGGTCCAGTTGCTGCCTTAGTACTAAGCCTATAACTATGTGTTCCTGAATTTATTCCCACCTCTTCATAAATAATTATTTTTACATACAGAGATACCTGTGTTTAGACTTCTACAACTGTTCTTTGCCTTCTCAATCCTTCCTCTATATCCTTCTGCCTTCTTCCTGTCCGTCTTTTTTGGTCAGTCTTCATTTGAGTTTCATAATTTCCTCTCTGTTACATTACATTTACTTTGGTCCTATTAGGCCTCCCCCACTCTGCAGAGTTTGCTGATCCACTAGCCTAACGATGGAAATTGGGATTGCTTCCAACTTTTTGCGATAGTGAATTGCACTGCAACAAACATTGCTGTGCACACCACTGGCCATGGTTTATTTCTTATCTCTTCTGGGTATATACCCAGTAGAGGAATAGCTGGGTCATAAGGTAGTTCAATTTCCATTTTCATTGGGTATCGCCAGACTGCTCTCCATAATGGCTGTACATATCTACAGGACCACCAGCAATGTAGAAGTATTTCTATTTCACTACATCCCCTCCAATATTTGTTGCTCTCCGTTTTTCTGATTTGGGCTAACCTCAGAGGTGTTAAATGGTATCTCATAGTTGTTTTGATCTGCATTTCTCTGATGGCTAATGATCGGGAGCATTTTCTCATATGTTTATTGGCATATGGGTCTCCTCCCTAGTGAAACTTCTTGTTAGTTCTTTTTCCCATTTCTTCAAATGGTTAACTGATTTCTTCTTTTTGCAGACAAGGAGGGTATTATAGATTTTCTTGATAAACCCTTGTCTGTTGTGTCGTTGCTGAAAATCCTCTCTCAGTCTGTGGGTTCCCTAGTTACCCTCTTGAAAAAGTCTTTTGATGCACACAGGTGTTTTATCCTTATTAATCCCATTTGTCAATTTCAGCATCTCCTGTGTATGTACCCTGCCCTATCGCAGTCAGTCTTTGTGTTCCTTGGGCCAAGGTTCTTAGATTTTCCCTGATTCTTTCTCTAGAGGTCCTGACAGTTTGGGGTTTTACTTCCAGGTCTTTGATCCACCTTGAGTTTGTTCTTGTGCATGGGGTGATGTAGAGATCCTGTTTCATTTTTCTACATGTGGATTTCCATTGTTTCTAGCACATTTATTAAATAGAGCATCACGGTCCCACTTGATGCACTTGGGGCCCTTGTCGAAAATCAGTTGTCTATATGCTAATAATTTTATTTCTGGGTTTTCTATTTTTTTCCACTGATCTGTGTATCTGTTATTATGCCAATACCATGCTGTTTTGACCTGTGGCTTTGTACTAGGTGTGAAAGTCAGGTAAAGCAAGTTCTCCAACTGTGTCCTTCTCCTTGCGGAGATCTCTGCTAATTCTGGGCTTTTCTCCCCTCCACATGGTGACCAGTTTTTACAGTTCTCTGAAGAAGACTGTTGGTATTTGAATTGGTATGGCATTGAACTTATAAAGTGCCCTGGGTAGGACAGCCATCTTTAATATATTGGTTCTGCCTATCCACGGACATGGAATATTTATCCATTTATGGAGGTCACTCTTGGTTTCCTGTAGTAAGGTTTTATAGTTTTCCTTGTACAGATCTTTTGTGCTTTATGTTAGATATATCCCTAGATATGTCAATTTATTTTTGGTAATTGTGAATGGTACTGCCTTCCTGATCTCCTCTTCTATGGTCTTGTCAGCTGTATACAGCAGTGCAATTGACTTCTATTTGTTGATTTTGTACCCTGCCACTCTTCCATATTCCTCTATCGCTGTTAGTACTCCAGTTGTGGAGTGTTTGGAAGTTTCAATGTACAGGATCATGTCATCCGTAAATAATGATAATTTCACTTCCTCTTCCCCCAATTGGATACCTTTGATGTCTTTCTGTTGACATATGTCATTAGCTAGGACTTCCAGTACTATATTGAATAGCAGTGGGAATAAGGGGCATCCTTGTCTGGTCCCCTTTTTCAGTGGGATTGATTTGGTCTTTTTTCCATTGACAATGATGCTGGCTGTTGGCTTTTCATAGATAACTTGTATTAACTTGAGAAACTGCCCATTCTATTCCTATCTTCCTAAGCGTCTTATTTAGGAAAGGTTGCTATATATTGTCGAATGCTTTCTCTGCATCTATGGATATAACCATGTAGCTCTTATGCTTTATCTTATCAACATGGTGTATAATATTGATGGATTTGCAGATGTTAAACCATCCCTGCATCCCTGGGATGAATCCTACCTGATCCTGATGGATTATGTGTTTTATATAATTTTGTATTCTATTGGCCAATATCTTATTGAAAATTTTTACATCTATATTCATCAGAGATATTGGTCTATAGTTCTCTATTCCTGTAGGATCTTTTCCTTGTTTGGGTATCAAAGTTATACTGGCTTCATAAAAGGAGTTTGGGAATTGTCCATCCTTTTCTATGCTCTGAAAAACTTTGTGGAGGATTGGTGTCAGCTCTTCCCTGAAAGATTTGTAGAACTCCCCTGTGAAGCCATCTGGTCCGGGAGTGTTTTTTGTTGGTAGGTTCTTGATAACCATATCTATTTCTTCTCTTGCTATTTTTTATTTAGGTTCTCAACCTCTATCTGGCTCAGTCTGGGGAGTGATTGCTTTCCAGGTATTTGTCCATGGCTTCCTCATTGTTGAGCTCATTAGAGTAGAGCCTTTCATAGTATGTTGCAATTATCCTTTTAATCTCACTAGGATCTGTTGTGATTATCCCTGTTTCATTCCTAATCCTGTCTATTGTTGCATGTTCTTTCCTTTCTTTGATTAGTTTTGCCAAAGGTGTGTCCATTCTATTAATCCTTTCAAAGAACCAGCTCTTTGTTGCATTGATTTTCTGCATTGTTCTTTTATCTCCCCATTGGTTCAACTTTGCCCTGATTTTTATTATTTCTTTTCTTTTGCTGTTGGAAGAATTATTCTGTTGACTCTCTTCTAGTTGTCGGAGTTTGAGTGAGAGTATAACTGTCATGCATCTCTCTTCCTTTTTCATATAAGCACCTATTACAACCAAGCTACCTCTGATGACTGCTTTCACCATGTCCCAAAGGCTTTGATAGGAGGTGTTTTCATTCTCATTAGTTTCTAGGATTTTTTTTATCTCTCTTCTGATCTGAGTCAGTACCCATTCATGCCGAAGAAGCTCATTATTCATCTTCCAGCTCTTGGCCTTCACTTTCCTGGTTGTCCTTTCATTGATCTCCAGCGTTATGGCATGGTGATCAGAGAAGGATGTCTGTACGATCTCTATATGTTTGACTTTACTTAGGCTTGACTTATGACCCAGCATGTGGTCTATCCTCGTAAATGGGCCACGTGGACTGGAAAAAATATGTACTTGTTTGCATTTGGATAAGCACTCTAAATATATCTATCAGATCTAGTTGCTTAATTGTATTGTTTAGTTCTACAGCCTCTTTGCTGAGCTTTCTACCCAATCATTGATGTCTCTCTGAGAGTGGTGTATTAAAGTCTTCTACTCTAATTGTTGAATTTGTGATATCTTTCTTTGTGTTCTGGATGGTCTGTTTGATGAATTTCGTGGGTCTCTCATTTGGCACATATATGTTTAATATACTCACAGGTTCCTGGTGAAGTGATCCTTTGATCATTATAAATTGTCCTTCCTTGTCTCTTTTTATGGTTTGAACCTTGAGATCAATTTTGTCTGAGATTAGGATTGTGACTCCAGCTCTTTGTGAGTCACCATTTGCCTGGTATAATCTCCTCCAGCCTTTTATTCTTTGTTTATTGTTGTCTGCAATCTTAAGATATATTTCCAGAACCCTTCCTCTTGACCTAGATACCAGACTCAGTGGAGCTCCTTGAATAGGCTGCTTATCTCAGCGCCATCTTGCCCCCTCCAGAGATTGAGAGAGAATTTTTATCATTGGCACAACAGACAAAGATTTACTACTAAAATCTGCAATACCCTCCTGGCCTGCAAATAGAGGAAACAAGTTAGCCCTCTGAAAAAGTGGGCAGAAAACCTGAAAAGATGTTTCACTAGAGAGAAGACTCAACTGGCCAAGAAATACATGAGAAAATATGACCATTAGCCATAAAAAAGCAAATTAAAACAACAATGAGATACCATCTAACCCTTGACGTTAGCCAAGATCAGAAAACCAAGAGCAACAAATGTTGGAGGGGATTTGATGAAATGGGAACTGCTGGTGGTCATATAGATATGTTCAGCCTTGGTGGATATTTAAACAAATATTGTGATCTGCCACTATTTAAAGCAAATAGAAATTGAGCTATATTATGATCCAGCTATCCCTCTGTTGGACATATACCCAGAAGAGGTAACAAATAAGCCACCACCAGTGGTCTGCTCTCAAATGTTTATTGCAACGCAGTTCACAATCACAATGAATTGGAAACAAACTAATTTTCATCAATAGATGAGTGGAAAAGAAAATCGGCATTACTAAAAAGCTCTGATGATCACATGAAGTAAAATATGGGAAGTGTTGGTGCAAATTAAGTTAAGTAAAATTCTCCAATGACAAAAAAATAATTACAACATGAATTAACCCAGGTAAGTAAAACCAACACACTAGGGATAGAAGGAAAAGCCACTTATCTCACCTTATGTGGACTAAAGTACAGGCAGTCTGGTATGTGTTATACTAAACTCAAGGTGGTACATGTTATTCCAAGAAAAGAAGGGGGGAGTATAGAAGGGGCAGGAGAAAAGGGAAGGAAGGGCAAATATGACATGGAGGTGTGTTGATGGTCATCATGTCATTAACCCACCCAGGGGCAGAGTATTAGTTTTGTCTCCATAGAATTGTGAATGTATGAGCACACCCCACCTCAGCACACCTTAGCTTGAAAGCAATGAAGTTACATGGAGCAAAGCATGAAGTGTTGGGTACAGAGCTGGCCCCAGTTAGAGTCAAACTGATCCCATTCCTAGAAGTATGTGCTACAGTGGACAGCACTAAACCTGCAGGTTGAGGAGAGGGACTAGCATGCCATGTTCAAATGGAAGTAGCAAGAAGGAAAAAGAGAGGGGCATGGTCTAAACCCTATTTTGGCACACCAAGCCAGGCCTTGTACTTGCTTGTAACAACTAAGGTGCAAAGAGCTTCAGACATAATGTCCCCTAACTACTACACACAATGAAACAGAACAATACTGGGTACACATAATGGGGAGCTAATCTGAACTCCCCACAGCGGGCCAAACCAAGAAGGGAATACAACAGATCAGCAATGGAATAGGAACAAAGCCAAGCCACAAAGCCAAGCCACAAAGCCAGTGAGTAGCCTCCAAATCTACTTCATGCTAGGAGAGACAGCTCCCAGAATTGTCCCAGGACCTGTGGGGAAATATTCATTATTATCAGTGAACAGACCTGAAACTATGCATACTTTATTGTTTGCTAGATAGTTATTATCTTTTGTTTTCTCATTTTATTCAATCTTCTGTTTGCTTTCTTTTGGGTCCCTGTAATGGTTGTACTGCCTATTTATATAAGATAGGTATGGGAAGCAAGTCTGAGAAGAAAGAAATGGGACCGATGGTGTGGAGAACTTTGGAGGAGAAGGAGGTAAGTGAAGGGAGTGGTGAGAAAACAACACCATTGACAAGGAAACAACTAGGGAATTTAGAATCAACAAGTGGAGGTATTAGAGATACTGGAAGTCTTGGAACAACACCAATCTAATTGAGAGGAACAATTATTATGGAGAAGATGGTGAGCATGATTGGTGGTGAGCACGGAGAAAGTAAAAGGACACAGAGGAAAGATCTAGGAAGCAAATCTATGGATAGAAGTCTAAGTGTGTACATATGTAAATGCATTAATTCATTAAAATAAAGGTAATTGTCTATGTACAAATATTTATAAGGAAATACACTGAGGCAGTAAATGGATTTTGGTGTCTTCTCTTGCCCTGCCTCAATGCCAAAATATTTTGTTCCAAAAACGTGGCACTAAATAGGGGCATATGCAGATGTGTTGAAGAAAGAAAATGGTGCCCAGCTTTGAAAAGATTCAGTGTCTGGGGTCGTAAAGGCTTGAAGCTAAAAAGCAGTCATCCAGGAGAGAATCACCAAGCCCACATGGAAAAAGCACACAAGCTGGTGCATTATGAGGTGTCTTTGCAACTGGGTAACAGATATAAGAAGACATAAAGCAAACAAAGAAACAAAGAAGAAAAAACATTGTTGAGAAAGAGGGGTTGGAGCATGTGATGGGTAGGTTTGTTATGCCAACATGGCCACAGAAGATTGGTCGGTCTATTGTGACGGCACAACCAATGAACACGCAGGATGAATTGAAGGGCAGATATAGGAAGGGCTCGGCAAGTCCCACCCTCTCTCTTGCTTCCGGATCTTCGGACCAGAGAGCTGCCTTGTTCGTCCTGTGTCTCAACCTCCAAGCAACACTACCCGTGGGACACCTAATCGTGGACTGTGTTGCTGTGAGTTGAGGATCCTTCAAGCCCCACTTCGTCACGCTCCTGGGATATACATCTCTTGAGCTGGGGATTGTTGGACTCTGTCATCTGGTTGAATGTTGGTGACTTGCTCTGCCGTTTGCTGCCTGTTACCAGATAGTCTGAATTGTTCTACAGAGGGCTACTCAGCGGCCCTCAAGAATTGAAGGACTGTCAGTCTTCTAGTTGCCTCACGCAAGTGAGTTGCACCGAGCAATCTGTATTGCTTTATAGTTAACTTTTTCTTTCTTATTTTATATACCTTTCTCAATATATAAATATATAAAAAGAATTACTAGTGTCCTGAGTTTTATTTCTCTAAGAGAACCCTGCCTGACACACATGGTACCAGGAGTGACAGAGCAGAAACCTCAAACCCATCTGTAGACCAGGGGATATCCCATCCCAGAAGGGCACAGGGAGGGATGAGCCAATCAAGGATCAGTCTTGTCCTGATGAAACACATAATATTCCTCTGTTTCCTTGAGATTTCCTCACCCCTTACTTTCTTGATACCAGTCCTGCCTCTCACTGGAGCATCTGCACAGGTAGATATAAGAGATGAGAAAAGAGATTAGAACCAGGAAGAGCAATGGGAACAGTGATACAAGAAGGGTCATAGTAAAGTGGGGAGAGTCAGGAAGAAAGAGGACACCAATTGAAAATCTCAACATATACCCTTCCATCCCTCACCTCAGCGGGTCAAACAATGGGGAAGAGAGACAGCAGTTGGTGTTAGATATGAAAATAATAATAATTTATAGTTTATCAAGGAGTCTTAGGGGTGAGAATGAGGAGCTGGTACTAAGGACTCAATAGAAAGTAAATGTTTAGAAAATAATGATGGCAACATATGTACAAATGTGCTTGATACAACTCGTGTATGGATTGTTTTAAGAGCTATAAAAGCACCCGGTAAAATGATCTTTACATATGTGTGTGTGTGTGTGTGTGTGTATATATATATATATATAATATTCTCAAATCCAATAATAAGACAAAACACTGAAATTAAAAAAAAAGAATGGTGTCCATTTGCAGTGATTGTTCTCTCTTGGTAATATGTCCAAAGTATGCAAGTTGAAGCATAGTCATCTTCTAAGGAGTATTCTGGCTGTACTTCTTGCAAAAAAGATTTGTTTATTCTTTTGACAGTCCATGGCACTCTCAATATATTTTTCCCTCGCCATAATTTAAAAGCATTGATTCTTGTTCGGTCTTCTTTACTCAATGTCAACTGAAAAATGCTACTGCAAAAACCTGGCTTGGGTCAGCTGCACTTTCGTTCTCAAAACTGACATCCTTGTTCTTCAATATTTTAAAGAGGTCTTGTGTAGCAGATTTATCCAATGCATTGTCATGTTTCATTTATTTACTGCTTCAATGAGCACTGATTGTGAATCCAAGACACCTTAAATTTTTGACAACTTCAAACTTTTTCCATTTATTACACTGCCATCTATCAGTCTAATTATGAAGATTGGTGTTTCACTTCAACTAAGTTATAATCTGTACTGAAGGTTACAGTCATTGACTTTCATCAGCTTTCTCCATACTTTCAATAAGCAAGACTATGTGATCTACATAACACAGGTTGTTAAAAAGCCTGTCTCCAATCTTGCTACCATATTTTTCTTCATTTTTAAACAAATACCACCCAAATTGGCATAAAAGGAACAGATAAGTCAAAAAAGTGTTGTTACAAAATCATAGAAACATTTTCTCCTCCCCCCCCTTACCCATAGAAACTTTTATCAAATGAAAATATAAAAACATGAAGCCATTTTTTCTTGACATAACCTCCATGTCTACAATCTTTTCCCCAAGAATTATGAGCTTTTCTATTTACATCACTGTAGAACAGTATATATCTATCTATATATATATTTGATATATATCAAACACACACACACACACATACACACACTGAGCTAGTCTTATCATCACCATTCCCTGGAACAATTTAATTAACATGCAACCCATATATAATCATAAAATTCAATAGCTCAATCACATCAAGAAAAGTTGTACAATTACCACCAAGATCAGTTTTAGAACATCTTATTCATTTTTGTATGCATCACCATTAGCTTCCCATTTTCCCCTACCACCACTGGCATACCCTCAAAAAACCATTAATCAATTACTGTCTCTATAGACTTACCCATCTTGAGTTTCATATATAGAAAAATAATTTTTAATAAATCTAACAGGAATAAAATAAATTAAAACCTCAATTGAAAAGAAAAAAATACTGCAACACTAAAACCATTTAAACAGATCACACGGGAGATCAAATGTTCTATAAATTTTGGGGAGAAAAACTGAAGAAAGATAAAAGGTATTTGGTGAAGGGATAAGCTTTCTCATTGCAATTATTATAAGACAGGTTTGCTTTCCTTGAAGAATGAGCAGGGCTATTACCATGATGGAATTTTTTCCCTCAACATTCCTGTTTTTTTTTCTTTCACTAATGCAGTCTTCAACTTCCTTAATTATTTTCCCATGATAATCACCATGATTGTCTGTGTTCTTCAAGGGAATTATGAAACTTATCTCTTTGAAATTCTAAAAGCAGTCTCAAAAACACTCTGACTTAACTCCCTATTTTAAATTTAACCACTGAGATGAATCCCTCAGAAGTCACAGTTTTGGTTAGACCTTTGTTTTCTTTTTTTAAATAAATTGTTTTATTGGAGCTCTTATGGTCTGATAACAACACATACATCAATTGTATCAACATCTGTACATATGTTGCCATCATCATTAAAAAAAATTCTTCCTACTTGAAGCCTAGTATTTGCTCCTCATTTTTCTCTCTCTCCCCTCTCAAGAACACTTGAAAAATTATAAATTATTATTGTTTTAATTTATAAATTGCTATTGTTTTCATATTTGAAACCACAAATAGCCTCCCTTCAGCCACGTTTCTGTGGCTCATCCGACAGGTCATGGGTTGGGAGATGTAATATGTTGATCTTTGGGATCAGTTCTCCCTTCCTCGCCATCCCTCCCCCACCTTCTTCCTATCTTCATGTTCCTGGGGGTTGATCTGTCCTGGATTGTGTGCACTGAGAGCTCTGATCTGTATCAATGCACATGCTCCTGTCTAGCCACGTGGGTAAGAGAGATTCTGTATACCTCCTTTCATAAGATAACCCAATGAGACTAACACAAGGATATTGCTGAGAAAATTTGCCAGCAACCCATCTACTGGTTAAAATAATGCTGTTTTCTTTCTTTGAAACGTTTTGTTTGGAATATACTTATGCATGTATGTACTAGAACCCTAATAGCCATATATACCTACTTCCCTCATAAATAAAAAGACAAAAGATTGTACACTTCAGAAGAAGACACTAAAGTACCAATAAATTTATAGAATATTATCTATTCTATCAAAAATAAAATATGCTCTGTAACATACCACTTTGCCAAATGTTTTAGCAGATTAGGTTTGAACATCACTACAACAATGGTTCAACAGGAAAGAAATGTTATGAATTATTAGCTGGACAATTGGGTGTGAAGCTTTGTGATGATATATTTTGTAGTTTCAATATTTCTATTTATCCTAGGGAATATCCAAATTTTAAAGATGGGTGTAAACTATTTACAAGTTTTCTTCAATAATATTTTAAAACAGCATACCTTGAAACAAGAGAAAAATAATAGCAATAAATCCACTAACATTAAATTCCCATCACTCAGGCATTAGAATATGCTAACTGGTGTGGAAACATAGGAACTTCTATATTTAATTATCTAGGAAAATATCTATAAACTACAACTGGATAATAATGCACACATATGGTTTATATTTTAGCACATTTTTATTCTGTTGAAATAAAGAAAAGGATTTATTTTCAATAATTCATTTTTGAAATACATAGATATATTTAATAAATTGATTAATAATCGAAATAAAATAAAATTCAAAATTTGAAAGCCTCTCACCATAGTTTAAGATAATTAAAACTAATACATGAATATATTATCGCTACTTAAAGATTCACATCATATTAATGCCCATATTTGCATGTTTATAGATAATTGATTTTTCTGCTTTTTAATTGAATCTATTTTCAGATGAAAAATCAATTCTTTAAAATATTGAAAAAATAATTGTGATATGTTATTCAATTTATCTTTAAAGATTTCATTTATTCTAACAATATTTTGCAAAAATAAATGCACATATGTATGAATAGTCTGGTGATAAAACAGACAGACACAATATAACTTTACTTTAAAAGCAACTTTTGGCTAGCATACCTACTTGAATCATGACATCATTTTTGTGATGTTTTACTAAATTTACTAAATTTTACAAAATTATGAACTCTTGCTAAAAGGAGAAAAGAGTTATAAGCAAAAATAGTTCTGTTATGTTCCATTTGAGTCAACTTATAAAACTGTTGAACTGACCCTGGGGTTTCAGAGAATGTAACTCTTTCTGGGAGTAGGTGGAAGATTGTAAAAATGTATTTCTTTGTATTAGGTGATGTGACCGTAATTCTTGGGAGGGCTCTCTTTTTCTAATCATTTCATTGGGGGCTCATACAACTCATCACAATACAGTTTTCCATCCATTGTATGCAAAGCACATTTATACATTTGTTGCCATCATCATTCTCAAAACATTTTTGTTATAGGTAGGTTTATGGAGCCAACATGACCCAAGACAATAGGTAGGTCTGTTGTGACGACATGGCCAATGAACACACACCATCAACTGAAGGAGGAAATAGAAAGGGCTTGGCTAGCTCTGCCCTTCCTCTCTTGCTTCCGGATCTTCAGACCAGACAGCTGCCGTGTTCGTCCTGTGCCTCGACCTCCAACACTGCCCGTGGGACACCTAATCGTGGACTGTGTTGCTGTGAGTTGAGGATCCTTCAAGCCCTATTTCGCCACACTCCTGGGATACACGTCTCTTGAGCTGGGGACTGTTGGACTCTGTCATCTGGCTGACAGTTGGTGACCTGCTCTGCTGTTTGCTGCCTGTCACCAGATAGCTTGAATTGCTCTGCAGAGGGCTACTCAGGGGCCCTCAAGATTTGAAGGACTGCCAGTCTTCTAGCTGCCTCACGCAAGTGAGTTGCACCGAGCAATCTGTACTGCTTTATAGTTAACTGTTTCATTATTATCTTATATACCCTTCTCTATATAAATATATAAAGAGAATTATTAGTGCCCTGATTTTATTTCTCTAAGAGAACCCTGCCCGGCAAAATTTTCTTTCTATTTAAGCTCTTGGTAATAGTTCCTTATTTTTCCCTGCTCCCCCTCCCTCAGAAACCCCTGATCATTTATGAATTGTTATCATTTTGTCCATTGTCACTCCACTCACTTCCCTGTTGTCTGTACCCCAGGGAGGAGGTCATATGTAGAGCTTTATAATCAATTCCCCCTTTCTACTCCAACTTCCCTCCATCCTCTGTGTATCACCACTTTCACCATTGATCCTGAAGGGAGTGCTCTCTTAAACAACAGAAAATTCATTAAAATCTTGGCTAATTAGTTTCTTGTGTACTAGAAAACATAATGCTATGCTTTGTGCAATGGTGATTTGCATTAGAATTATAAATAGAATTTATAGCCGTAGTGTGTCCAAACAGGCTGTTCAATAAACATGAATCATATATATTCTTGAACACCCACTTACGTAAATTCATGTCTTTAGAATGTGAATTACAGTAATTTTAGATGTCACTTAACTCAGTGGCAGTGAAAATGATGTACAAAACTTGAGAGATTATGATTTAAGCTTAATCATGTTATTTTTTCCTTTACATTTCCACTTAGCTCCAATATTTCTACACCTCCAAAAATTTCACTTTTTGAACAAGGCAAATTAAAAAATGTGTCCTATATTCTCCACCATCTAAAAATAGACATTTTGTCTATATTCTCATGTTCAAATTAAAAAAAATAAACATTTATCTGACATAACAGCTTTATTTTGCTTTCTTTTTTATATGTTGGTTTGTTAATCTATGTCTATTCTGACACTAAGATTTCCATAGAGGTTTCCTTAGATGTGTTTTGGTGGGAATTTACTTTCTCATCTTGGCCATCGGTAATGACAGACATTTGACTCGTATGTGGTGCTGAGTCCATGCCAGGCGAAATTGTGAGTTGTAGAGAAGAGGCTTCAATACATGTAGTGCGATTGCTACATTAACCCAGATACATTCAGTTGTTTTTATTGTTCTTCATAGCCACTGAGTCAGTTCTAACTGCTAAGGACCCTCAGAACAACAGAACAAAAGACTGCCCTGCACCATCCTCAGCAATTGGCTTACGCATGAATCCATTGTTGCAGCTGGCACGGGTCAATCCATCTGGCACGGGGGCTTCCTTATTTCCAGTGTGCCTCTGCTTGACAGAGAAACATGTCTTTCTCCAGAGACTTGCTTCACATGACATTGTGATGAAATTACTTGAGACCAGCTATTATCATCCTTGTCTCTAAGGAGCATCCTGGCGGTACTTCTTACAGGACAGATCTGTTTCTTCTTTTGCCAGTCCGTGGAGTTTTCAATATTCTTCACCCGCACCATAATACTAATGCATTGATTTTTCTTAGGTCCTCCTTATGCAATAGCCAAATGCCATAAACAGACCAGGTGACTGAAACTAGCATAACTTGCCTCAGGGACACATTAATCTTCAAAGTACCTTCACTGCTTTTCAATACTTGAAAAATCTTGTAAAACAGCTTTGCTCAACACAATCATTTAATTGTGCGAGTGCTGCTTCAATGAGTCTTGATTTTGGATCGAAGCAAGATGAAGTCCTTGTCAGCTTCAATCTTTTTTCCCCCTTTATTTCATGCCATCACCCACTGGTCCAATGGTAAGGATTTTGGTTTCCTTTATATGAAATGATAATTCGTATTGAAGGCTGAAGTCCGTGATCTTCATCAGCAAGTACTGTAACTTACATTTTCTTCACTTCCAGCAAGCAAGGTTGTGTGACCTCAAGCCCTGAAACTGTATTTTTATTATTATTTTATTATTATTATTATTATACAGCTTCTCAAATTCTCTGCTATGCATGCAGACTGAATAAATGTGGTGAGAGGATGAAACCTTTAGGCATACTTTTCCTTATTTTAAATCATGCAGTATACACCTGTTCTAATCACACAACTGCTTCTTGTCCCACATACAGTTTCAACATAAGCACAACGCAGTGCTCTGGGATTGCCACTCTCCTCAAGGATATCTATAATTTGTGGTGATCCACGCAGTCTAATGTGTTTGCCAAGTCAATGGAACAGAAGTAAACATCTTCCTGATATTCTCTGCTTTCATTCAAGGCCTATCTGATATTAGCAATGATAACCCTTGTCCCATGTCCTCTTCTGGATTCACTCTGCACCTCTGTGTATTGAATTATGCTAGTACCTTGTGCATAATATTACATTATGCTATAAAACTATCTGCTTAGTCTGCATTCAATAAAACTCCTTTACCCATCATGGACACAAGTATTACAGAAATAGATCTAACTATTTAAAGTTAACCTGGTATGAAGCAATACATTATTTAAAATATATATTTATTTATAACATGTCAACATTACCGAAGTTGATAAGTATAATTATTGTATAAATAGTCAATTATCTATTCAAACTTTAGGAGCTATGGTTTTGTAGTGGATATGCATTGAACTGCCATCCTCAAGGTCAGCAGTTCGAAACCACCATCCACCAGTTCCATGGGAGAAAGGAGCTTCCTACTCCGATAAACAGTTACAGTCACAGAAACCCACCCGGGTCGCTCTAAACCATCATTGACTTCATGGCAGTGAATTTTTCTTCTTGGTTTTGTCAAGCTTCAGTGTACATTGTTAGATACATGTTTAAATATGCACAGTACCTACATATCACATATTATGCCAAAAAATTCACCTAAATTTTGCTAACATATAGTATTCTTATTTTCAAATTTTCAGTTGGGGTAGATAAAGTAATATCATATCTCCACTTAAGAGTTTGCATAATAACTATTTTTATGTTACATATTTTAATATATTGAATTAACATACTTAATAAGTTTCCTGCAAAAATACAGTTCATATTAATAGGTTTGCAATCTAACAAATTTTTATAAATATTTCTTCATTGATATAATTATTTTCTTCCTTTTGTAAATATTTAGGATAAATTGCAAGGAGACTTTATAAAATACAAACAAATATATTGGAAACAGGACAATTCTCAGAATAATGTTCTCAAAATGGGATTTTGTTGTGAGCAAACTTTGTGTGATACAATTTTTGTTTCACACAGATTATATCTTGGTATGCTGTTGTGGTTTTATATATATATTATATATATACACACACAGAAGAACATAATATATTTGCATATCCTGTAAATGAAGAAAATGATGGGGACTTTAATTGAAGCTTTGGATTTTGGATAATTGAATGTAAGAGTTGGAGTACATTTTTACAAAGTTTCACAGAAATACAAACATCAAATGGATACATCTTTCTTCAGTCATGGACATTTGTGATTATAGTTTAAAAGACAAGTCTTACAAATCATGACTTTCCTATTGGATTAGTTGGAAATGGGTTACATTTTAATTTTTATTATTTCTTCAGTTATTTTTTTATAACACAGAGAGAATATGCATTGGTATACATAAGTATTCAGAAGTGTAACAAACGTGACACGCTTATTCTTCATGATGCTATGTTTTCATATAACTGTAGAAATAGTGACAGTGCAGTTATAAAATGAAATTCTAATTGTCTTCCCTGAGGAAAGTAATAATGGACCTTCTTTAAGGTTTGAATGTAATAACATAAATAGCAGATCCATCATTATTTACATTAGTTTTTTAGGCAGGAACATACTTTCAAGCATATTTTTCATTGCCTCCAGAACATCTTTATTTCTAAAGCTGTAGATAATGGGGTTGAGTGTAGGAGTGATGATGGTATAAAATATTGCCAAGAACTTATCTTGACCAGCGGTGTGGTAGATCTTTGGTCTCATATATGTAAAAATAAATGGTCCATAGTACATAATGACCACAATCATGTGAAAGGAACAAGTAGAAAATGACTTTCTCCTTGCTTCTAATGATTTAATTTTGAGGATAGTAAGAAGAACTTGTGCATAAGAAGCGAAAATCATGGAAAAAGGGATGACTAGGAATATGATGCCACTAACATAAATGGCTCGTTCATAGTATGACGTGTCTATACAGGACAATTTCAACATGGCTGGAACTTCACAAAAAAAGTGATCAATGGCCCGTGAGCCACAAAAAGGGAAGTGGAGTGCATAAATTGTGTGAATTGTGGAATTTAATGTTCCCACAAGCCAGGATCCACCAGCCATGAGGATGGTGACATATTCATTCATAAGAATGGGGTAATGCAGTGGCTGACAAATGGCTATGTAGCGATCATAGGACATGGCTGCCAAGAGGAGGCATTCACCACCTAAGAGAGTGAGGGACAAAAATATCTGAAAACCACAACCGATGAATGAAATTGTTCTGCTGCCTGACAGGAAGTCAGCAACCATTTTAGGTACAATAT